>CM075759.1:29703058-29952725 GCA_037974335.1 Prionace glauca
TCACGTGCTCACTGTGTAACAGAGGGGCAGAAACGGGAGGCTGCAAACGGAGGGGAAGAAACGTGAGGCTGCAAACGGAGGGGGAGAAACGGGAGGCTGCAAACAGAGGGGGAGAAACGGGAGGCGGCAAACTGAGGGGGAGAAACGGGAGGCTGCAAACGGAGGGGGAGAAACAGGAGGCTGCAAACAGAGGGGGAGAAACGGGAGGCGGCAAACTGAGGGGGAGAAACTGTAGGCTGAAAACAGAGGGCGAGAAACAGGATGCTGCAAACAGAGCTGGAGAAACAGGAGGCTGCAAACAGAGGGGGAGAAACAGGAGTCTGCAATCAGAGGGGCAGAAACAGGAGGCTGCAAACAGAGGGGGAGAAACAGGAGGCTGCAAACAGAGGGGGAGAATCAGGAGGCGGCAAACAGAGGGGGAGAAATAGTAGGCTGAAAACAGAGGGGGAGAAACCGGAGGCTGCAAACGGAGGGGGAGAAACGGGAGGCTGCAAACGGAGGGGGAGAAACGGGAGGCTGCAAACGGAGGGGGAGAAATGGGAGGCTGCAAACGGAGGGGGAGAAACGGGAGGCTGCAAACGGAGGGGGAGAAACGGGAGGCTGCAAACGGAGGGGGAGAAACAGGAGGCTGCAAACAGAGGGGGAGAAACTGGAGGCTGCAAACAGAGGGGGAGAAACGGGAGGCTGCAAACAGAGGGGGAGAAACGGGAGGCTGCAAACAGAGGGGGAGAAACAGTAGGCTGAAAACTGAGGGGGAGAAACGGGAGGCTGTAAACAGAGGGGGAGAAACAGGAGGCTGCAAACAGAGGGGGAGAACAGGAACAGGAGTCTGCAAACAGAGGGGCAGAAACAGGAGGCTGCAAACAGAGGGGGAGAAACAGGCGGCTGCAAACAGAGGGGGAGAATCAGGAGGCGGCAAACAGAGGGGGAGAAATAGTAGGCTGAAAACAGATGGGGAGAAACAGGAAGCTGCAAACAGAGGGGGAGAAACAGGAGGCTGCAAACAGAGGGGGAGAAACGGGAGGCTGCAAACGGAGGGGGAGGAACAGGAGGCTGGAAACAGATGGGGAGAAACAGGAGGCTGCAAAACGTGGGGGAGAAACAGGAGGCTGCAAAAAGAGAGGTTGAAACAGGAGGCTGCAAACAGAGGGCGAGAAACAGGAGGCTGCAAACAGAGGGCGAGAAACAGGAGGCTGCAAACAGAGGTGGAGAAACAGGAGGCTGAAAACAAAGGGGGAGAAACAGTAGGCTGCAAACAGAGGGGGAGAAACAAGAGGCTGCAAACAGAGGGGGAGAAGCAGTAGGCTGAAAACATAGGGGGAGAAGCAGGAGGCTGCAAGCAGAGGTGGAGAAACAGGAGGCTGCAAACAGATGGGGAGAAACAGGAGGCTGCAAACAGAGGGGGAGAAACGGGAGGGTGTAAACAGAGGGGGAGAAACGGGAGGCTGCAAACAGAGGGGGAGAAACAGGAGGCTGCAAACAGAGGGGGAGAAAGAGGAGGCTGCAAACAGAGGGGGAGAAACAGTAGGCTGAAATCAGAGGGGGAGAAACAGCAGGCTGCAAACAGAGGGGGAGAAACGGGAGGGTATAAACAGAGGGGGAGAAACGGGAGGCTGCAAACAGAGGGGGAGAAACAGGAGTCTGCAAACCGAGGGGCAGAAACAGGAGGCTGCAAACAGAGGGGGAGAAACAGGCGGCTGCAAACAGAGGGGGAGAAATAGTAGGCTGAAAACAGGGGGGGAGAAACGGGAGGCTGCAAACGGAGGGGGAGAAACGGGAGGCTGCAAACGGAGGGGGAGAAACGGGAGGCTGCAAACGGAGGGGGAGAAACGGGAGGCTGCAAACGGAGGGGGAGAAACAGGAGGCTGCAAACAGAGGTGGAGAAACAGGAGGCTGCAAACAGAGGTGGAGAAACAGGAGGCTGCAAACATAGGTGGAGAAACAGGAGGCTGCAAACAGAGGGGGAGAAACAGGAGGCTGCAAACAGAGGGGGAGAAACAGGAGGCGGCAAACAGAGGGGGAGAAACAGGAGGCTGCAAACAGAGGAGGGGAAACGGTAGGCTGAAATCAGAGGGGGAGACACAGGAGGCTGCAAACAGAGGGGGAGAAACGGGAGGGTGTAAAGAGAGGGGGAGAAACAGTAGGCTGAAATCAGAGGGGGGGAATCAGGAGGCTGCAAACAGAGGTGGAGAAACAGGAGGCTGCTAACAGAGGGGGTGAAACAGGAGGCTGCTAACAGAGGGGGAGAAACAGGAGTCTGCAAACAGAGGGGCAGAAACAGGAGGCTGCAAACAGAGGGGGAGAAACAGGCGGCTGAAAACAGAGGGGGAGAAACAGGAGGCGGCAAACAGAGGGGGAGAAACAGTAGGCTGCAAACAGAGGGGGAGAAATAGGAGTCTGCAAACAGAGGGGCAGAAACAGGAGGCTGCAAGCAGAGGGGGAGAAACAGGAGGCTGCAAACAGAGGGGGAGAAACAGGAGGCGGCAAACAGAAGGGGGAGAAACAGGAGTCTGCAAACAGAGGGGCAGAAACAGGAGGCTGCAAACAGAGGGGCAGAAACAGGAGGCTGCAAACAGAGGGGGAGAAACAGGCGGCTGCAAACAGAGGGGGAGAAACAGTAGGCTGAAAACTGAGGGGGAGAAACGGGAGGCTGAAAACAGATGGGGAGAAACAGGAGGCTGCAAACAGAGGGGGAGAAACAGGAGGCTGCAAACAGAGGGGGAGAAACGGGAGGCTGCAAACGGAGGGGAAGAAACGTGAGGCTGCAAACGGAGGGGGAGAAACGGGAGGCTGCAAACAGAGGGGGAGAAACGGGAGGCTGTAAACTGAGGTGGAGAAACGGGAGGCTGCAAACAGTGGGGGAGAAACGGGAGGCGGCAAACTGAGGGGGAGAAACAGTAGGCTGAAAACAGAGGGCGAGAAACAGGAGGCTGCAAACAGAGCTGGAGAAACAGGAGGCTGCAAACAGAGGGGGAGAAACAGGAGTCTGCAATCAGAGGGGCAGAAACAGGAGGCTGCAAACAGAGGGGGAGAAACAGGAGGCTGCAAACAGAGGGGGAGAAACAGGAGGCGGCAAACAGAGGGGGAGAAATAGTAGGCTGAAAACAGAGGGGGAGAAACCGGAGGCTGCAAACGGAGGGGGAGAAACGGGAGGCTGCAAACGGAGGGGGAGAAACGGGAGGCTGCAAACGGAGGGGGAGAAACGGGAGGCTGCAAACAGAGGGGGAGAAATAGTAGGCTGAAATCAGAGGGGGAGAAACAGGAGGCTGCAAACAGAGGGGGAGAAACAGGAGGCTGATAACAGAGGGGGAGAAACGGGAGGCTGCAGACGGAGGGGAATAAACGGGAGGCTGCAAACGGAGGGGGAGAAACAGGAGGCGGCAAACAGAGGGGGAGAAACAGTAGGCTGAAAACAGAGGGGGAGAAACAGGAGGCTGCAAACAGAGGGGGAGAAACAGGAGGCTGCAAACAGAGGGGGAGAAACAGGAGTCTGCAATCAGAGGGGCAGAAACAGGAGGCTGCAAACAGAGGGGGAGAAACAGGAGGCTGCAAACAGCGGGGGAGAAACAGGAGGCGGCAAACAGAGGGGGAGAAATAGTAGGCTGAAAACAGAGGGGGAGAAACCGGAGGCTGCAAACGGAGGGGGAGAAACGGGAGGCTCCAAACGGAGGGGGAGAAACGGGAGGCTGCAAACGGAGGGGGAGAAACGGGAGGCTGCAAACGGAGGGGGGAGAAACGGGAGGCTGCAAACGGAGGGGGAGAAACGGGAGTCTGGAAACAGAGGGGGAGAAACGGGAGGCTGCAAACAGAGGGGGAGGAACAGGAGGCTGCAAACAGATGGGGAGAAACAGGAGGCAGCAAAAAGAGGGGGAGAAACAGGAGGCTGCAAACAGAGAGGTTGAAACAGGAGGCTGCAAACAGAGGTTCACGTGCTCACTGTGTGTGGAGAAACAGGAGGCTGCAAACAGAGGTGGAGAAACAGGAGGCTGCAAACAGAGGTGGAGAAACAGGAGGCTGCAAACAGAGGTGGAGAAACAGAGGCTGCAAACAGAGGTGGAGAAACAGGAGGCTGCAAACAGAGGGGAGAAACAGGAGGCTGCAAACAGAGGGGGAGAAACAGGAGGCTGCAAACAGAGGGGAGAAACAGGAGGCTGCAAACAGAGGTGGAGAAACAGGAGGCTGCAAACAGAGGTGGAGAAACAGGAGGCTGCAAACAGAGGTGGAGAAACAGGAGGCTGCAAACAGAGGGGGAGAAACAGGAGGCTGCAGACAGAGGGGGAGAAACAGGAGGCTGCAAACAGAGGGGGAGAAACAGGAGGCTGCAAACAGAGGAGGGGAAACGGTAGGCTGAAATCAGAGGGGGAGAAACAGGAGGCTGCAAACAGAGGGGGAGAAACGGGAGGGTGTAAAGAGAGGGGGAGAAACGGGAGGCTGCAAACAGAGGGGGAGAAGGAGGAGGCTGCAAACAGAAGGGGAGAAAGAGGAGGCTGCAAACAGAGGGTGAGAAACAGTAGGCTGAAATCAGAGGGGGGAAACAGGAGGCTGCAAACAGAGGTGGAGAAACAGGAGGCTGCTAACAGAGGGGTGAAACAGGAGGCTGCTAACAGAGGGGGAGAAACAGGAAGCTGCAAACAGAGGGGGAGAAACAGGAGTCTGCAAACAGAGGGGCAGAAACAGGAGGCTGCAAACAGAGGGGGAGAAACAGGCGGCTGAAAACAGAGGGGGAGAAACAGGAGGCGGCAAACAGAGGGGGAGAAACAGTAGGCTGCAAACAGAGGGGGAGAAACAGGAGTCTGCAAACAGAGGGGCAGAAACAGGAGGCTGCAAGCAGAGGGGCAGAAACAGGAGGCTGCAAACAGAGGGGGAGAAACAGGAGGCGGCAAACAGAGGGGGAGAATAGTAGGCTGAAAACAGAGGGGGAGAAACAGGAGGCTGCAAACAGAGGGGGAGAAACAGGAGGCTGCAAACAGAGGGGAGAACAGGAATCTGCAAACAGAGGGGACAGGAACAGGAGGCTGCAAACAGAGGGGGAGAAACAGGCGGCTGCAAACAGAGGGGAGAAACAGTAGGCTGAAAACTGAGGGGGAGAAACGGGAGGCTGTAAACAGAGGGGGAGAATCAGGAGTCTGCAAACAGAGGGGCAGAAACAGGAGGCTGCAAACAGAGGGGGAGAAACAGGCGGCTGCAAACAGAGGGGAGAATCAGGAGGCGGCAAACAGAGGGGGAGAAATAGTAGGCTGAAAACAGATGGGGAGAAACAGGAGGCTGCAGACAGAGGGGGAGAAACAGGAGGCTGCAAACAGAGGGGGAGAAACGGGAGGCTGCAAACGGAGGGGAAGAAACGTGAGGCTGCAAACGGAGGGGGAGAAGAACGGGATCACGTGCTCACTGTGTGGCGGCAAACTGAGGGGGAGAAACAGTAGGCTGAAAACAGAGGGCGAGAAACAGGAGGCTGCAAACAGAGCTGGAGAAACAGGAGGCTGCAAACAGAGGGGGAGAAACAGGAGTCTGCAATCAGAGGGGCAGAAACAGGAGGCTGCAAACAGAGGGGGAGAAACAGGAGGCTGCAAACAGAGGGGGAGAATCAGGAGGCGGCAAACAGAGGGGGAGAAATAGTAGGCTGAAAACAGAGGGGGAGAAACCGGAGGCTGCAAACGGAGGGGGAGAAACGGGAGGCTGCAAACGGAGGGGGAGAAACGGGAGGCTGCAAACGGAGGGGGAGAAATGGGAGGCTGCAAACGGAGGGGGAGAAACGGGAGGCTGCAAACGGAGGGGGAGAAACGGGAGGCTGCAAACGGAGGGGGAGAAACAGGAGGCTGCAAACAGAGGGGGAGAAACTGGAGGCTGCAAACAGAGGGGGAGAAACGGGAGGCTGCAAACAGAGGGGGAGAAACGGGAGGCTGCAAACAGACGGGAGAAAACAGAAGGCTGCAAACAGAGCGGGAGAAACGGGAGGCTGCAATCAGAGGGGGAGAAACAGGAGGCTGCAAACAGAGGGGGAGAAGCAGTAGGCTGAAAACATAGGGGGAGAAGCAGGAGGCTGCAAACAGAGGGGGAGAAACAGGAGGCTGCAAACAGAGGGGGAGAAACAGGAGGCTGCAAACAGAGGGGGAGAAACGGGGAGGGTGTAAACAGAGGGGGAGAAACGGGAGGCTGCCAACAGAGGGGGAGAAACAGGACGCTGCAAACAGAGGGGGAGAAAGAGGAGGCTGCAAACAGAGGGGGATAAACAGTAGGCTGAATTCAGAGGGGGAGAAACAGCAGGCTGCAAACAGAGGGGGAGAAACGGGAGGGTATAAACAGAGGGGGAGAAACGGGAGGCTGCAAACACAGGGGGAGAAACAGGAGTCTGCAAACCGAGGGGCAGAAACAAGAGGCTGCAAACAGAGGGGGAGAAACAGGCGGCTGCAAACAGAGGGGGAGAATCAGGACGCGGCAAACAGAGGGGGAGAAATAGTAGGCTGAAAACAGATGGGGAGAAACAGGAGGCTGCAAACAGAGGGGGAGAAACAGGAGGCTGCAAACGGAGGGGGAGAAACGGGAGGCTGCAAACGGAGGGGAAGAAACGTGAGGCTGCAAACGGAGGGGGAGAAACGGGAGGCTGCAAACAGAGGGGGAGAAACGGGAGGCTGTAAACTGAGGGGGAGAAACGGGAGGCTGCAAACAGAGGGGGAGAAGCAGTAGGCTGAAAACATAGGGGGAGAAGCAGGAGGCTGCAAGCAGAGGGGGAGAAACAGGAGGCTGCAAACAGAGGGGGAGAAACAGGAGGCTGCAAACAGAGGGGGAGAAACGGGAGGGTGTAAACAGAGGGGGAGAAACGGGAGGCTGCCAACAGAGGGGGAGAAACAGGAGGCTGCAAACAGAGGGGGAGAAAGAGGAGGCTGCAAACAGAGGGGGATAAACAGTAGGCTGAATTCAGAGGGGGAGAAACAGCAGGCTGCAAACAGAGGGGGAGAAACGGGAGGGTATAAACAGAGGGGGAGAAACGGGAGGCTGCAAACACAGGGGGAGAAACAGGAGTCTGCAAACCGAGGGGCAGAAACAAGAGGCTGCAAACAGAGGGGGAGAAACAGGCGGCTGCAAACAGAGGGGGAGAATCAGGAGGCGGCAAACAGAGGGGGAGAAATAGTAGGCTGAAAACAGATGGGGAGAAACAGGAGGCTGCAAACGGAGGGGGAGAAACGGGAGGCTGCAAACGGAGGGGAAGAAACGTGAGACTGCAAACGGAGGGGGAGAAACGGGAGGCTGCAAACAGAGGGGGAGAAACGGGAGGCTGTAAACTGAGGGGGAGAAACGGGAGGCTGCAAACAGAGGGGGAGAAACGGGAGGCGGCAAACTGAGGGGGAGAAACAGTAGGCTGAAAACAGAGGGCGGGAAACAGGAGGCTGCAAACAGAGGGGGAGAAACAGGAAGCTGCAAACAGAGGGGGAGATACAGGAGTCTGCAATCAGAGGGGCAGAAACAGGAGGCTGCAAACAGAGGGGGAGAAACAGGAGGCTGCAAACAGAGGGGGAGAAACAGGAGGCGGCAAACAGAGGGGGAGAAATAGTAGGCTGAAAACAGAGGGGGAGAAACCGGAGGCTGCAAACGGAGGGGGAGAAACGGGAGGCTGCAAACGGAGGGGGTGAAACGGGAGGCTGCAAACGGAGGGGCAGAAACGGGAGGCTGCAAACGGAGGGGGAGAAATGGGAGGCTGCAAACGGAGGGGGAGAAACAGGAGGCTGCAAACAGAGGGGGAGAAACAGGAGTCTGCAATCAGAGGGGCAGAAACAGGAGGTGCAAACAGAGGGGGAGAAACAGGAGGCTGCAAACAGAGGGGGAGAAACAGGAGGCGGCAAACAGGGGGGAGAAATAGTAGGCTGAAAACAGAGGGGGAGAAACCGGAGGCTGCAAACGGAGGGGGAGAAACGGGAGGCTGTAAACAGAGGGGGAGAATCAGGAGTCTGCAAACAGAGGGGGAGAAACAGGAGGCTGCAAACAGAGGGGGGAGAAACAGGAATCTGCAAACAGAGGGGCAGGAACAGGAGGCTGCAAACAGAGGGGGAGAAACAGGCGGCTGCAAACAGAGGGGGAGAAACAGTAGGCTGAAAACTGAGGGGGAGAAACGGGAGGCTGTAAACAGAGGGGGAGAAATAGTAGGCTGAAAACAGATGGGGAGAAACAGGAGGCTGCAAACAGAGGGGGAGAAACAGGAGGCTGCAAACGGAGGGGGAGAAACGGGAGGCTGCAAACGGAGGGGAAGAAACGTGAGGCTGCAAACGGAGGGGGAGAAACGGGAGGCTGCAAACAGAGGGGGAGAAACGGGAGGCTGTAAACTGAGGGGGAGAAACGGGAGGCTGCAAACAGAGGGGGAGAAACGGGAGGCGGCAAACTGAGGGGGAGAAACAGTAGGCTGAAAACAGAGGGCGGGAAACAGGAGGCTGCAAACAGAGGGGGAGAAACAGGAAGCTGCAAACAGAGGGGGAGAAACAGGAGTCTGCAATCAGAGGGGCAGAAACAGGAGGCTGCAAACAGAGGGGGAGAAACAGGAGGCTGCAAACAGAGGGGGAGAAACAGGAGGCGGCAAACAGAGGGGGAGAAATAGTAGGCTGAAAACAGAGGGGGAGAAACCGGAGGCTGCAAACAGAGGGGGAGAAACAGGAGGCTGCAAACAGAGGGGGAGAAACAGGAATCTGCAAACAGAGGGGCAGGAACAGGAGGCTGCAAACAGAGGGGGAGAAACAGGCGGCTGCAAACAGAGGGGGAGAAACAGTAGGCTGAAAACTGAGGGGGAGAAACGGGAGGCTGTAAACAGAGGGGGAGAATCAGGAGTCTGCAAACAGAGGGGCAGAAACAGGAGGCTGCAAACAGAGGGGGAGAAACAGGCGGCTGCAAACAGAGGGGGAGAATCAGGAGGCGGCAAACAGAGGGGGAGAAATAGTAGGCTGAAAACAGATGGGGAGAAACAGGAGGCTGCAGACAGAGGGGGAGAAACAGGAGGCTGCAAACAGAGGGGGAGAAACGGGAGGCTGCAAACGGAGGGGAAGAAACGTGAGGCTGCAAACGGAGGGGGAGAAACGGGAGGCTGCAAACAGAGGGGGAGAAACGGGCGGCGGCAAACAGAGGGGGAGAAACAGTAGGCTGAAAACAGAGGGCGAGAAACAGGAGGCTGCAAACAGAGCTGGAGAAACAGGAGGCTGCAAACAGAGGGGGAGAAACAGGAGTCTGCAATCAGAGGGGCAGAAACAGGAGGCTGCAAACAGAGGGGGAGAAACAGGAGGCTGCAAACAGAGGGGGAGAAACAGGAGGTGGCAAACAGAGGGGGAGAAATAGTAGGCTGAAAACAGAGGGGGAGAAACCGGAGGCTGCAAACGGAGGGGGAGAAACGGGAGGCTGCAAACGGAGGGGGAGAAACGGGAGGCTGCAAACGGAGGGGGAGAAATGGGAGGCTGCAAACGGAGGGGGAGAAACGGGAGGCTGCAAACGGAGGGGGAGAAACGGGAGGCTGCAAACGGAGGGGGAGAAACGGGAGGCTGCAAACAGAGGGGGAGAAACTGGAGGCTGCAAACAGAGGGGGAGAAACGGGAGGCTGCAAACAGAGGGGGAGAAACGGGAGGCTGCAAACAGACGGGGGAAAACAGAAGGCTGCAAACAGAGCGGGAGAAACGGGAGGCTGCAATCAGAGGGGGAGAAACAGGAGGCTGCAAACAGAGGGGGAGAAACAGGAGGCTGCAAACAGAGGGGGAGAAACGGGAGGGTGTAAACAGAGGGGGAGAAACGGGAGGCTGCAAACAGAGGGGGAGAAACAGGAGGCTGCAAACAGAGGGGGAGAAAGAGGAGGCTGCAAACAGAGGGGGAGAAACAGTAGGCTGAAATCAGAGGGGGAGAAACAGCAGGCTGCAAACAGAGGGGGAGAAACGGGAGGGTATAAACAGAGGGGGAGAAACGGGAGGCTGCAAACAGAGGGGGAGAAACAGGAGTCTGCAAACCGAGGGGCAGAAACAGGAGGCTGCAAACAGAGGGGGAGAAACAGGCGGCTGCAAACAGAGGGGGAGAATCAGGAGGCGGCAAACAGAGGGGGAGAAATAGTAGGCTGAAAACAGATGGGGAGAAACAGGAGGCTGCAAAAAGAGGGGGAGAAACAGGAGGCTGCAAACGGAGGGGGAGAAACGGGAGGCTGCAAACGGAGGGGAAGAAACGTGAGGCTGCAAACGGAGGGGGAGAAACGGGAGGCTGCAAACAGAGGGGGAGAAACGGGAGGCTGTAAACTGAGGGGGAGAAACGGGAGGCTGCAAACAGAGGGGGAGAAACGGGAGGCGGCAAACTGAGGGGGAGAAACAGTAGGCTGAAAACAGAGGGCGGGAAACAGGAGGCTGCAAACAGAGGGGGAGAAACAGGAAGCTGCAAACAGAGGGGGAGATACAGGAGTCTCCAATCAGAGGGGCAGAAACAGGAGGCTGCAAACAGAGGGGGAGAAACAGGAGGCTGCAAACAGAGGGGGAGAAACAGGAGGCGGCAAACAGAGGGGGAGAAATAGTAGGCTGAAAACAGAGGGGGAGAAACAGGAGGCTGCAAACAGAGGGGGAGAAACAGGAGGCTGCAAACAGAGGGGGAGAAACAGGAGTCTGCAAACAGGGGCAGAAACAGGAGGCTGCAAACACAGGGGGAGAAACAGGCGGCTGAAAACAGAGGGGGAGAAACAGGAGGCGGCAAACAGAGGGGGAGAAACAGTAGGCTGCAAACAGAGGGGGAGAAACAGGAGTCTGCAAACAGAGGGGCAGAAACAGGAGGCTGCAAGCAGAGGGGGAGAAACAGGAGGCTGCAAACAGAGGGGGAGAAACAGGAGTCTGCAAACCGAGGGGCAGAAACAGGAGGCTGCAAACAGAGTGGGAGAAACAGGAGGCTGTAAACAGAGGGGGAGAAACAGGAGGCTGCAAACAGAGGGGGAGAAACAGTAGGCTGAAAACAGAGGGGGAGAAACAAGAGGCTGCAAACACAGGGGGAGAAACAGGAGGCTGCAAACAGAGGGGGAGAAACAGGAGGCTGCAAACAGAGGGGGAGAAACAGTAGGCTGAAAACTGAGGGGGAGAAACGGGAGGCTGTAAACAGAGGGGGAGAAACAGGAGGCTGCAAACAGAGGGGGAGAAACAGGAGTCTGCAAACAGAGGGGCAGAAACAGGAGGCTGCAAACAGAGGGGGAGAAACAGGCGGCTGCAAACAGAGGGGGAGAATCAGGAGGCGGCAAACAGAGGGGGAGAAATAGTAGGCTGAAAACAGATGGGGAGAAACAGGAGGCTGCAAACAGAGGGCGAGAAACAGGAGGCTGCAAACAGAGGGCGAGAAACAGGAGGCTGCAAACAGAGGTGGAGAAACAGGAGGCTGAAAACAAAGGGGGAGAAACAGTAGGCTGCAAACAGAGGGGGAGAAACAAGAGGCTGCAAACAGAGGGGGAGAAACAGGAGGTTGGAAACAGAGGGGGAGAAACAGGAGGCTGCAAACAGAGGGGGAGAAACAGTAGGCTGAAAACTGAGGGGGAGAAACGGGAGGCTGTAAAGAGAGGGGGAGAAACAGGAGGCTGTAAAGAGAGGGGGAGAAACAGGAGTTTGCAAACAGAGGGGCAGAAACAGGAGGGTGCAAACAGAGTGGGAGAAACAGGAGGCTGCAAACAGAGGGGGAGAAACAGGAGGCGGCAAACAGCGGGGGAGAAATAGTAGGCTGAAAACAGAGGGGGAGAAACAGGAGACTGCAAACAGAGGGGGAGAAACAGGAGGCTGCAAACTGAGGGGGAGAAACGGGAGGCTGCAAACAGAGGGGGAGAAACGGGATGCTGCAAACAGAGGGGGAGAAACAGGAGGCTGCAAACAGATGGGGAGAAACAGGAGGCTGCAAAAAGAGGGGGAGAAACAGGAGGCTGCAAACAGAGAGGGTGAAACAGGAGGCGGCAAACAGAGGGGGAGAAACAGTAGGCTGCAAACAGAGGGGGAGAAACAGGAGTCTGCAAACAGAGGGGCAGAAACAGGAGGCTGCAAGCAGAGGGGGAGAAACAGGAGGCTGCAAACAGAGGGGGAGAAACAGGAGGCGGCAAACAGAGGGGGAGAAATCGTAGGCTGAAAACAGAGGGGGAGAAACAGGTGGCTGCAAACAGAGGGGGAGAAACAGGAGGCTGCAAACAGAGGGGGAGAAACAGGAGTCTGCAAACCGAGGGGCAGAAACAGGAGGCTGCAAACAGAGGGGGAGAAACAGGAGGCTGCAAACAGAGAGGGAGAAACAGGAGGCTGCAAACAGAGGGGGAGAAACAGTAGGCTGAAAACAGAGGGGGAGAAACAGCAGGCTGCAAACAGAGGGGGAGAAACAAGAGGCTGCAAACAGAGGGGGAGAAACAGGAGGCTGCAAACAGAGGGGGAGAAACAGGAGGCTGCAAACAGAGGGGGAGAAACAGTAGGCTGAAAACTGAGGGGGAGAAACGGGAGGCTGTAAACAGAGGGGGAGAAACAGGAGGCTGCAAACAGAGGGGGAGAAACAGGAGTCTGCAAACAGAGGGGCAGAAACAGGAGGCTGCAAACAGAGGGGGAGAAACAGGCGGCTGCAAACAGAGGGGGAGAATCAGGAGGCGGCAAACAGAGGGGGAGAAATAGTAGGCTGAAAACAGATGGGGAGAAACAGGAGGCTGCAAACAGAGGGGGAGAAACGGGAGGCTGCAAACAGAGGGGGAGAAACGGGAGGCTGCAAACGGAGGGGGAGAAACGGGAGGCTGCAAACGGAGGGGAAGAAACGTGAGGCTGCAAACGGAGGGGGAGAAACGGGAGGCTGCAAACAGAGGGGGAGAAACGGGAGGCTGTAAACTGAGGTGGAGAAACGGGAGGCTGCAAACAGTGGGGGAGAAACGGGAGGCGGCAAACTGAGGGGGAGAAACAGTAGGCTGAAAACAGAGGGCGAGAAACAGGAGGCTGAAAACAGATGGGGAGAAACAGGAGGCTGCAAACAGAGGGGGAGAAACGGGAGGCTGTAAAGAGAGGGGGAGAAACAGGAGGCTGCATACAGAGGGGGAGAAACAGGAGTTTGCAAACAGAGGGGCAGAAACAGGAGGCGGCAAACAGAGGGGGAGAAACAGTAGGCTGCAAACAGAGGGGGTGAAACAGGAGTCTGCAAACAGAGGGGCAGAAACAGGAGGCTGCAAGCAGAGGGGGAGAAACAGGAGGCTGCAAGCAGAGGGGGAGAAACAGGAGGCGGCAAACAGAGGGGGAGAAATAGTAGGCTGAAAACAGAGGGGGAGAAACAGGAGGCTGCAAACAGAGGGGGAGAAACAGGAGGCTGCAAACAGAGGGGGAGAAACAGGAGTCTGCAAACCGAGGGGCAGAAACAGGAGGCTGCAAACAGAGGGGGAGAAACAGGAGGCTGCAAACAGAGGGGGAGAAACAGGAGGCTGCAAACAGAGGGGGAGAAACAGGAGGCTGCAAACAGAGGGGGAGAAATAGTAGGCTGAAAACAGATGGGGAGAAACAGGAGGCTGCAAACAGAGGGGGAGAAACGGGAGGCTGCAAACAGAGGGGGAGAAACGGGAGGCTGTAAACTGAGGGGGAGAAACGGGAGGCTGCAAACAGTGGGGGAGAAACGGGAGGCGGCAAACTGAGGGGGAGAAACAGTAGGCTGAAAACAGAGGGCGAGAAACAGGAGGCTGCAAACAGAGCGGCAGGAACAGGAGGCTGCAAACAGAGGGGGAGAAACAGGAGTCTGCAATCAGAGGGGCAGAAACAGGAGGCTGCAAACAGAGGGGGAGAAACAGGAGGCTGCAAACAGAGGGGGAAAAACAGGAGGCGGCAAACAGAGGGGGAGAAATAGTAGGCTGAAAACAGAGGGGGAGAAACCGGAGGCTGCAAACGGAGGGGGAGAAACGGGAGGCTGCAAACGGAGGGGGAGAAACGGGAGGCTGCAAACGGAGGGGGAGAAACGGGAGGCTGCAAACGGAGGGGGAGAAACGGGAGGCTGCAAACGGAGGGGGAGAAACGGGAGGCTGCAAACGGAGGGTGAGAAACGGGAGGCTGCAAACGGAGGGGGAGAAACGGGAGGCTGCAAACAGAGGGGGAGGAACAGGAGGCTGCAAACAGATGGGGAGAAACAGGAGGCTGCAAAACGTGGGGGAGAAACAGGAGGCTGCAAAAAGAGAGGTTGAAACAGGAGGCTGCAAACAGAGGGCGAGAAACAGGAGGCTGCAAAAGAGGGGGAGAAATAGGAGGCTGCAAACAGAGGTGGAGAAACAGGAGGCTGCAAACAGAGGTGGAGAAACAGGAGGCTGCAAACAGAGGGGGAGAAACAGGAGTCTGCAAACAGAGGGGCAGAAACAGGAGGCTGCAAAAAGATAGGTTGAAACAGGAGGCTGCAAACAGAGGGGGAGAAACAGGAGGCTGCAAACAGAGGTGGAGAAACAGGAGGCTGCAAACAGAGGGGGAGAAACAGGAGGCTGCAAACAGAGGGGGAGAAACAGGAGTCTGCAAACAGAGTGGCAGAAACAGGAGGCTGCAAACAGAGGGGGAGAAACAGGCGGCTGAAAACACAGGGGGAGAAACAGGAGGCGGCAAACAGAGGGGGAGAAACAGTAGGCTGCAAACAGAGGGGGAGAAACAGGAGTCTGCAAACAGAGGGGCAGAAACAGGAGGCTGCAAGCAGAGGGGGAGAAACAGGAGGCTGCAAACAGAGGGGGAGAAACAGGAGGCGGCAAACAGAGGGGGAGAAACAGTAGGCTGAAAACAGAGGGGGAGAAACAGGAGGCTGCAAACAGAGGGGGAGAAACAGGAGTCTGCAAGCAGAGGGGGAGAAATAGTAGGCTGAAAACAGAGGGGGAGAAACCGGAGGCTGCATACGGAGGGGGAGAAACGGGAGGCTGCAAACGGAGGGGGAGAAGCGGGAGGCTGCAAACGGAGGGGAGAAACGGGAGGCTGCAAACAGTGGGGGAGGAACAGGAGGCTGGAAACAGATGGGGAGAAACAGGAGGCTGCAAAACGTGGGGGAGAAACAGGAGGCTGCAAAAAGAGAGGTTGAAACAGGAGGCTGCAAACAGAGGGCGAGAAACAGGAGGCTGCAAACAGAGGTGGAGAAACAGGAGGCTGCAAACAGAGGTGGAGAAACAGGAGGCTGCAAACAGAGGTGGAGAAACAGGAGGCTGCAAACAGAGGTGGAGAAACAGGAGGCTGCAAACCGAGGGGCAGAAACAGGAGGCTGCAAACAGAGGGGGAGAAACAGGAGGCTGCAAACAGAGGGGGAGAAACAGGAGGCTGCAAACAGAGGGGGAGAAACAGGAGGCTGCAAACAGAGGGGGAGAAATAGTAGGCTGAAAACAGATGGGGAGAAACAGGAGGCTGCAAACAGAGGGGGAGAAACAGAAGGCTGCAAACAGAGGGGGAGAAACGGGAGGCTGCAAACAGAGGGGGAGAAACGGGAGGCTGTAAACTGAGGGGGAGAAACGGGAGGCTGCAAACAGTGGGGGAGAAACGGGAGGCGGCAAACTGAGGGGGAGAAACAGTAGGCTGAAAACAGAGGGCGAGAAACAGGAGGCTGCAAACAGAGCGGCAGGAACAGGAGGCTGCAAACAGAGGGGGAGAAACAGGAGTCTGCAATCAGAGGGGCAGAAACAGGAGGCTGCAAACAGAGGGGGAGAAACAGGAGGCTGCAAACAGAGGGGGAGAAACAGGAGGCGGCAAACAGAGGGGGAGAAATAGTAGGCTGAAAACAGAGGGGGAGAAACCGGAGGCTGCAAACGGAGGGGGAGAAACGGGAGGCTGCAAACGGAGGGGGAGAAACGGGAGGCTGCAAACGGAGGGGGAGAAACGGGAGGCTGCAAACGGAGGGGGAGCAACGGGAGGCTGCAAACGGAGGGGGAGAAACGGGAGGCTGCAAACGGAGGGGGAGAAACGGGAGGCTGCAAACAGAGGGGGAGGAACAGGAGGCTGCAAACAGATGGGGAGAAACAGGAGGCTGCAAAACGTGGGGGAGAAACAGGAGGCTGCAAAAAGAGAGGTTGAAACAGGAGGCTGCAAACAGAGGGCGAGAAACAGGAGGCTGCAAACAGAGGGGGAGAAATAGGAGGCTGCAAACAGAGGTGGAGAAACAGGACTCTGCAAACAGAGGGGCAGAAACAGGAGGCTGCAAAAAGATAGGTTGAAACAGGAGGCTGCAAACAGAGGGGGAGAAACAGGAGGCTGCAAACAGAGGTGGAGAAACAGGAGGCTGCAAACAGAGGGGGAGAAACAGGAGGCTGCAAACAGAGGGGGAGAAACAGGACTCTCCAAACAGAGTGGCAGAAACAGGAGGCTGCAAACAGAGGGGGAGAAACAGGCGGCTGAAAACAGAGGGGGAGAAACAGGAGGCGGCAAACAGAGGGGGAGAAACAGTAGGCTGCAAACAGAGGGGGAGAAACAGGAGTCTGCAAACAGAGGGGCAGAAACAGGAGGCTGCAAGCAGAGGGGGAGAAACAGGAGGCTGCAAACAGAGGGGGAGAAACAGGAGGCTGCAAACAGAGGGGGAGAAACAGGAGTCTGCAAACAGGGGCAGAAACAGGAGGCTGCAAACACAGGGGGAGAAACAGGCGGCTGAAAACAGAGGGGGAGAAACAGGAGGCGGCAAACAGAGGGGGAGAAACAGTAGGCTGCAAACAGAGGGGGAGAAACAGGAGTCTGCAAACAGAGGGGCAGAAACAGGAGGCTGCAAGCAGAGGGGGAGAAACAGGAGGCTGCAAACAGAGGGGGAGAAACAGGAGGCGGCAAACAGAGGGGGAGAAATAGTAGGCTGAAAACAGAGGGGGAGAAACAGGAGGCTGCAAAAAGAGGGGGAGATACAGGAGGCTGCAAACAGAGGGGGAGAAACAGGAGTCTGCAAACCGAGGGGCAGAAACAGGAGGCTGCAAACAGAGTGGGAGAAACAGGAGGCTGTAAACAGAGGGGGAGAAACAGGAGGCTGCAAACAGAGGGGGAGAAACAGTAGGCTGAAAACAGAGGGGGAGAAACAGGAGGCTGCAAACAGAGGGGGAGAAACAAGAGGCTGCAAACACAGGGGGAGAAACAGGAGGCTGCAAACAGAGGGGGAGAAACAGGAGGCTGCAAACAGAGGGGGAGAAACAGTAGGCTGAAAACTGAGGGGGAGAAACGGGAGGCTGTAAACAGAGGGGGAGAAACAGGAGGCTGCAAACAGAGGGGGAGAAACAGGAGTCTGCAAACAGAGGGGCAGAAACAGGAGGCTGCAAACAGAGGGGGAGAAACAGGCGGCTGCAAACAGAGGGGGAGAATCAGGAGGCGGCAAACAGAGGGGGAGAAATAGTAGGCTGAAAACAGATGGGGAGAAACAGGAAGCTGCAAACAGAGGGGGAGAAACAGGAGGCTGCAAACAGAGGGGGAGAAACGGGAGGCTGCAAACGGAGGGGAAGAAACGTGAGGCTGCAAACGGAGGGGGAGAAACGGGAGGCTGCAAACAGAGGGGGAGAAACGGGTGGCTGCAAACAGTGGGGGAGAAACGGGAGGCGGCAAACTGAGGGGGAGAAACAGTAGGCTGAAAACAGAGGGCGAGAAACAGGAGGCTGCAAACAGAGGGGGAGAAACAGGAGTCTGCAATCAGAGGGGCAGAAACAGGAGGCTGCAAACAGAGGGGGAGAAACAGGAGGCTGCAAACAGAGGGGGAGAAACAGGAGGCGGCAAACAGAGGGGGAGAAATAGTAGGCCTAAACAGAGGGGGAGAAACCGGAGGCTGCAAACGGAGGGGGAGAAACGGGAGGCTGCAAACGGAGGGGGAGAAACGGGAGGCTGCAAACGGAGGGGGAGAAGCGGGAGGCTGCAAACGGAGGGGGAGAAACGGGAGGCTGCAAACAGAGGGGGAGGAACAGGAGGCTGGAAACAGATGGGGAGAAACAGGAGGCTGCAAAACGTGGGGGAGAAACAGGAGGCTGCAAAAAGAGAGGTTGAAACAGGAGGCTGCAAACAGAGGGCGAGAAACAGGAGGCTGCAAACAGAGGGCGAGAAACAGGAGGCTGCAAACAGAGGTGGAGAAACAGGAGGCTGAAAACAAAGGGGGAGAAACAGTAGGCTGCAAACAGAGGGGGAGAAACAAGAGGCTGCAAACAGAGGGGGAGAAACAGGAGGTTGGAAACAGAGGGGGAGAAACAGGAGGCTGCAAACAGAGGGGGAGAAACAGTAGGCTGAAAACTGAGGGGGAGAAACGGGAGGCTGTAAAGAGAGGGGGAGAAACAGGAGGCTGCAAACAGAGGGGGAGAAACAGGAGTTTGCAAACAGAGGGGCAGAAACAGGAGGGTGCAAACAGAGTGGGAGAAACAGGAGGCTGCAAACAGAGGGGGAGAAACAGGAGGCGGCAAACAGCGGGGGAGAAATAGTAGGCTGAAAACAGAGGGGGAGAAACAGGAGACTGCAAACAGAGGGGGAGAAACAGGAGGCTGCAAACTGAGGGGGAGAAACGGGAGGCTGCAAACAGAGGGGGAGAAACGGGATGCTGCAAACAGAGGGGGAGAAACAGGAGGCTGCAAACAGATGGGGAGAAACAGGAGGCTGCAAAAAGAGGGGGAGAAACAGGAGGCTGCAAACAGAGAGGGTGAAACAGGAGGCGGCAAACAGAGGGGGAGAAACAGTAGGCTGCAAACAGAGGGGGAGAAACAGGAGTCTGCAAACAGAGGGGCAGAAACAGGAGGCTGCAAGCAGAGGGGGAGAAACAGGAGGCTGCAAACAGAGGGGGAGAAACAGGAGGCGGCAAACAGAGGGGGAGAAATCGTAGGCTGAAAACAGAGGGGGAGAAACAGGTGGCTGCAAACAGAGGGGGAGAAACAGGAGGCTGCAAACAGAGGGGGAGAAACAGGAGTCTGCAAACCGAGGGGCAGAAACAGGAGGCTGCAAACAGAGGGGGAGAAACAGGAGGCTGCAAACAGAGAGGGAGAAACAGGAGGCTGCAAACAGAGGGGGAGAAACAGTAGGCTGAAAACAGAGGGGGAGAAACAGCAGGCTGCAAACAGAGGGGGAGAAACAAGAGGCTGCAAACAGAGGGGGAGAAACAGGAGGCTGCAAACAGAGGGGGAGAAACAGGAGGCTGCAAACAGAGGGGGAGAAACAGTAGGCTGAAAACTGAGGGGGAGAAACGGGAGGCTGTAAACAGAGGGGGAGAAACAGGAGGCTGCAAACAGAGGGGGAGAAACAGGAGTCTGCAAACAGAGGGGCAGAAACAGGAGGCTGCAAACAGAGGGGGAGAAACAGGCGGCTGCAAACAGAGGGGGAGAATCAGGAGGCGGCAAACAGAGGGGGAGAAATAGTAGGCTGAAAACAGATGGGGAGAAACAGGAGGCTGCAAACAGAGGGGGAGAAACGGGAGGCTGCAAACAGAGGGGGAGAAACGGGAGGCTGCAAACGGAGGGGAAGAAACGTGAGGCTGCAAACGGAGGGGGAGAAACGGGAGGCTGCAAACAGAGGGGGAGAAACGGGAGGCTGTAAACTGAGGTGGAGAAACGGGAGGCTGC
Source organism: Prionace glauca (assembly GCA_037974335.1). Classification (NCBI taxonomy): domain Eukaryota; kingdom Metazoa; phylum Chordata; class Chondrichthyes; order Carcharhiniformes; family Carcharhinidae; genus Prionace; species Prionace glauca. The sequence goes on from CM075759.1 coordinate 29,722,536, forward strand.
AAACAGTGGGGGAGAAACGGGAGGCGGCAAACTGAGGGGGAGAAACAGTAGGCTGAAAACAGAGGGCGAGAAACAGGAGGCTGCAAACAGAGCTGGAGAAACAGGAGGCTGCAAACAGAGGGGGAGAAACAGGAGTCTGCAATCAGAGGGGCAGAAACAGGAGGCTGCAAACAGAGGGGGAGAAACAGGAGGCTGCAAACAGAGGGGCAGAAACAGGAGGCGGCAAACAGAGGGGGAGAAATAGTAGGCTGAAAACAGAGGGGGAGAAACCGGAGGCTGCAAACGGAGGGGGAGAAACGGGAGGCTGCAAACGGAGGGGGAGAAACGGGAGGCTGCAATCGGAGGGGGAGAAACGGGAGGCTGCAAACGGAGGGGGAGAAACGGGAGGCTGCAAACAGAGGGGGAGGAACAGGAGGCTGCAAACAGATGGGGAGAAACAGGAGGCTGCAAAACGTGGGGGAGAAACAGGAGGCTGCAAAAAGAGAGGTTGAAACAGGAGGCTGCAAACAGAGGGCGAGAAACAGGAGGCTGCAAACAGAGGTGGAGAAACAGGAGGCTGCAAACAGAGGTGGAGAAACAGGAGGCTGAAAACAAAGGGGGAGAAACAGTAGGCTGCAAACAGAGGGGGAGAAACAAGAGGCTGCAAACAGAGGGGGAGAAACAGGAGGTTGGAAACAGAGGGGGAGAAACAGGAGGCTGCAAACAGAGGGGGAGAAACAGTAGGCTGAAAACTGAGGGGGAGAAACGGGAGGCTGTAAAGAGAGGGGGAGAAACAGGAGGCTGCATACAGAGGGGGAGAAACAGGAGTTTGCAAACAGAGGGGCAGAAACTGGAGGGTGCAAACAGAGTGGGAGAAACAGGAGGCTGCAAACAGAGGGGGAGAAACAGGAGGCGGCAAACAGCGGGGGAGAAACAGTAGGCTGAAAACAGAGGGGGAGAAACAGGAGGCTGCAAACAGAGGGGGAGAAACAGGAGGCTGCAAACTGAGGGGGAGAAACGGGAGGCTGCAAACAGAGGGGGAGAAACGGGAGGCTGCAAACAGAGGGGGAGAAACAGGAGGCTGCAAACAGATGGGGAGAAACAGGAGGCTGCAAAAAGAGGGGGAGAAACAGAAGGCTGCAAACAGAGGGGGTGAAACAGGAGGCTGCAAACAGAGGGCGAGAAACAGGAGGCTGCAAACAGAGGGGGAGAAACAGGAGGCTGCAAACTGAGGGGGAGAAACAGGAGTCTGCAAACTGAGGGGGAGAAACAGGAGGCTGCAAACAGACGGGGAGAAACAGGAGGCTGCAAACAGAGGGGGAGAAACAGGAGGCTGCAAACAGAGGGGGAGAAACGGGAGGCTACAAACGGAGGGGAGAAACGGGAGGCTGCAAACGGCGGGGGAGAAACGGGAGGCTGCAAACAGGGGGAGAAACGGGAGGCTGCAAACAGAGGGGGAGAAACAGGAGGCTGCAAACAGATGGGGAGAAAGCGGAGGCTGCAAAAAGAGGGGGAGAAACAGGAGGCTGCAAACAGAGAGGTTGAAACAGGAGGCTGCAAACAGAGGGCGAGAATCAGGAGGCTGCAAACAGAGGGGGAGAAACAGGAGTCTGCAAACAGAGGGGGAGAAACAGGAGGCTGCAAACAGAGGGGGAGAAACAGGAGGCTGCAAACAGAGGGGGAGAAACAGGAGGCTGCAAACAGAGGGGGAGAAACAGGAGGCTGCAAACAGAGGGGGAGAAACAGGAGGTTTCAAACAGAGGGGGAGAAACTGGAGGCTGCAAACAGAGGGGGAGAAACGGGAGGCTGCAAACAGAGGGGGAGAAACAGGAGGCTGCAAACAGAGGGGCAGAAACAGGAGGCTGCAAACAGAGGGGGAGAAACAGGCGGCTGCAAACAGAGGGGGAGAATCAGGAGGCGGCAAACAGAGGGGGAGAAATAGTAGGCTGAAAACAGATGGGGAGAAACAGGAGGCTGCAAACAGTGGGGGAGAAACAGGAGGCTGCAAACAGAGGGGGAGAAACGGGAGGCTGCAAACGGAGGGGAAGAAACGTGAGGCTGCAAACGGAGGGGGAGAAACGGGAGGCTGCAAACAGAGTGGGAGAAACGGGAGGCTGTAAACTGAGGTGGAGAAACGGGAGGCTGCAAACAGTGGGGGAGAAACGGGAGGTGGCAAACTGAGGGGGAGAAACAGTAGGCTGAAAACAGAGGGCGAGAAACAGGGGGCTGCAAACAGAGGGGGAGAAACAGGAGTCTGCAAACTGAGGGGGAGAAACAGGAGGCTGCAAACAGACGGGGAGAAACAGGAGGCTGCAAACAGAGGGGGAGAAAGAGGAGGCTGCAAACAGAGGGGGAGAAACGGGAGGCTATAAACGGAGGGGGAGAAACGGGAGGCTGCAAACGGCGGGGGAGAAACGGGAGGCTGCAAACAGAGGGGGAGAAACAGGAGGCTGCAAACAGATGGGGAGAAAGAGGAGGCTGCAAACAGAGGGCGAGAATCAGGAGGCTGCAAACAGAGGGGGAGAAACAGGAGTCTGCAAACAGAGGGGGAGAAACAGGAGGCTGCAAACTGAGGGGGAGAAACAGGAGGCTGCAAACAGAGGGGGAGAAACTGGAGGCTGCAAACAGAGGGGGAGAAACGGGAGGCTGCAAACAGAGGGGGAGAAACGGAGGCTGCAAACAGAGGAGGGGAAACGGGAGGCTGCAAACAGAGGGGGAGAAACGGGAGGCTGCAAACAGAGGGGGAGAAACAGGAGGCTGCAAACAGAGGGGGGGAAACAGGAGGCTGCCATCAGAGGGGGGAAAACAGAAGGCTGCACCCAGAGCGGGAGGCTGCAATCAGAGGGGGAGAAACAGGAGGCTGCAAACAGAGAGGGAGAAAGAGGAGGCTGCAAACAGGGGGGGAGAAAGAGGAGGCTGCAAACAGAGGGTGAGAAACAGTAGGCTGAAATCAGAGGGGAAGAAACATGAGGCTGCAAACAGAGGGGGAGAAACAGGAGGCTGCTAACAGAGGGGGAGAAACAGGAGGCTGCTAACAGAGGGGGAGAAACAGGAGTCTGCAAACAGAGGGGCAGAAACAGGAGGCTGCAAACAGAGGGGGAGAAACAGGCGGCTGAAAACAGAGGGGGAGAAACAGGAGGCGGCAAACAGAGGGGGAGAAACAGTAGGCTGCAAACAGAGGGGGAGATACAGGAGTCTGCAAACAGAGGGGCAGAAACAGGAGGCTGCAAACAGAGGGGGAGAAACAGGCGGCTGCAAACAGAGGGGGAGAAACTGGAGGCTGCAAACAGAGGGGGAGAAACGTGAGGCTGCAAACGGAGGGGGAGAAACGGGAGGCTGCAAACAGAGGGGGAGAAACGGGAGGCTGTAAACTGAGGTGGAGAAACGGGAGGCTGCAAACAGTGGGGGAGAAACGGGAGGCGGCAAACTGAGGGGGAGAAACAGTAGGCTGAAAACAGAGGGCGAGAAACAGGAGGCTGCAAACAGAGCTGGAGAAACAGGAGGCTGCAAACAGAGGGGGAGAGACAGGAGTCTGCAATCAGAGGGGCAGAAACAGGAGGCTGCAAACAGAGGGGGAGAAACAGGAGGCTGCAAACAGAGGGGGAGAAACAGGAGGCGGCAAACAGAGGGGGAGAAATAGTAGGCTGAAAACAGAGGGGGAGAAACGGGAGGCTGCAAACGGAGGGGGAGAAACGGGAGGCTGCAAACGGAGGGGGAGAAACGGGAGGCTGCAAACGGAGGGGGAGAAACGGGAGGCTGCAAACGGAGGGGGAGAAACGGGAGGCTGTAAACAGATGGGGAGAAACAGGAGGCTGCAAAAAGAGGGGGAGAAATAGGAGGCTGCAAACAGAGCGGTTGAAACAGGAGGCTGCAAACAGAGGGCGATAAACAGGAGGCTGCAAACAGAGGTGGAGAAACAGGAGGCTGCAAACAGAGGTGGAGAAACAGGAGGCTGAAAACAAAGGGGGAGAAACAGGAGGCGGCAAACAGAGGGGGAGAAACAAGAGGCTGCAAACAGAGGGGGAGAAACAGGAGGTGGAAACAGAGGGGGAGAAACAGGAGGCTGCAAACAGAGGGGGAGAAACAGTAGGCTGAAAACTGAGGGGGAGAAACGGGAGGCTGCAAACTGAGGGGGAGAAACGGGAGGCTGCAAACAGAGGGGGAGAAACGGGAGGCTGCAAACAGAGGAGGGGAAACGGGACGCTGCAAACAGAGGGGGAGAAACGGGAGGCTGCAAACAGAGGGGGAGAAACAGGAGGCTGCAAACAGAGGGGGGGAAACAGGAGGCTGCCATCAGAGGGGGGAAAACAGAAGGCTGCACCCAGAGCGGGAGAAACGGGAGGCTGCAATCAGAGGGGGAGAAACAGGAGGCTGCAAACAGAGGGGGAGAAAGAGGAGGCTGCAAACAGAGGGGGAGAAAGAGGAGGCTGCAAATAGAGGGTGAGAAACAGTAGGCTGCAAACAGAGGGGCAGAAACAGGAGGCTGCAAACAGAGGGGCAGAAACAGGAGGCTGCAAACAGAGGGGGAGAAACAGGCGGCTGAAAACAGAGGGGGAGAAACAGGAGGCGGCAAACAGAGGTGGAGAAACAGTAGGCTGCAAACAGAGGGGGAGATACAGGAGTCTGCAAACAGAGGGGCAGAAACAGGAGGCTGCAAGCAGAGGGGGAGAAACAGGAGGCTGCAAACAGAGGGGGAGAAACAGGAGGCGGCAAACAGAGGGGGAGAAATAGTAGGCTGAAAACAGAGGGGGAGAAACAGGAGGCTGCAAACACAGGGGGAGAAACAGGAGGCTGCAAACACAGGGGGAGAAACAGGAGGCTGCAAACAAGAGGTTGGAAACAGAGGGGGAGAAACAGGAGGCTGCAAACAGAGGGGGCGAAACAGTAGGCTGAAAACTGAGGGGGAGAAACGGGAGGCTGCAAACTGAGGGGGAGAAACGGGAGGCTGCAAACAGAGGGGGAGAAACGGGAGGCTGCAAACAGAGGGGGAGAAACAGGAGGCTGCAAACAGATGGGGAGAAACAGGAGGCTGCAAAAAGAGGGGAGAAACAGGGGGCTGCAAACAGAGAGGGTGAAACAGGAGGCTGCAAACAGAGGGCGAGAAACAGGAGGCTGCAAACAGAGGGGGAGAAACAGGAGGCTGCAAACTGAGGGGGAGAAACAGGAGGCTGCAAACTGAGGGGGAGAAACAGGAGGCTGCAAACAGAGGCGGAGAAATAGGAGTCTGCAAACTGAGGGGGAGAAACAGGAGGCTGCAAACAGACGGGGAGAAACAGGAGGCTGCAAACAGAGGGGGAGAAACAGGAGGCTGCAAACAGAGGGGGAGAAACGGGAGGCTACAAACGGAGGGGGAGAAACGGGAGGCTGCAAACGGCGGGGGAGAAACGGGAGGCTGCAAACAGAGGGGGAGAAACAGGAGGCTGCAAACAGATGGGGAGAAAGCGGAGGCTGCAAAAAGAGGGGGAGAAACAGGGGGCTGCAAACAGAGAGGTTGAAACAGGAGGCTGCAAACAGAGGGCGAGAATCAGGAGGCTGCAAACAGAGGGGGAGAAACAGGAGTCTGCAAACAGAGGGGGAGAAACAGGAGGCTGCAAACTGAGGGGGAGAAACAGGAGGCTGCTAACAGAGGGGGAGAAACAGGAGGCTGCAAACAGAGGGGGAGAAACAGGAGGCTGCAAACAGAGGGGGAGAAACAGGAGGCTGCAAACAGAGGGGGAGAAACAGGCGGCTGAAAACAGAGGGGGAGAAACAGGAGGCGGCAAACAGAGGTGGAGAAACAGTAGGCTGCAAACAGAGGGGGAGATACAGGAGTCTGCAAACAGAGGGGCAGAAACAGGAGGCTGCAAGCAGAGGGGGAGAAACAGGAGGCTGCAAACAGAGGGGGAGAAACAGGAGGCGGCAAACAGAGGAGGAGAAATAGTAGGCTGAAAACAGAGGGGGAGAAACAGGAGGCTGCAAACACAGGGGGAGAAACAGGAGGCTGCAAACAGAGGGGGAGAAACAGGAGTCTGCAAACCGAGGGGCAGAAACAGGAGGCTGCAAACAGAGGGGGAGAAACAGGAGGCTGCAAACAGAGGGGGAGAAACAGAAGGCTGCAAACAGAGGGGGAGAAACAGTAGGCTGAAAACAGAGGGGGAGAAACAGCAGGCTGCAAACAGAGGGGGAGAAACAAGGGGCTGCAAACAGAGGGGGAGAAACAGGAGGCTGCAAACAGAGGGGGAGAAACAGGAGGCTGAAAACTGAGGGGGAGAAACAGGAGGCTGTAAACAGAGGGGGAGAAACAGGAGGCTGCAAACAGAGGGGGAGAAACAGGCGGCTGCAAACAGAGGGGGAGAATCAGGAGGCGGCAAACAGAGGGGGAGAATCAGGAGGCGGCAAACAGAGGGGGAGATATAGTAGGCTGAAAACAGATGGGGAGAAACAGGAGGCTGCAAACAGAGGGGGAGAAACTGGAGGCTGCAAACAGAGGGGGAGAAACGGGAGGCTGCACACGGAGGGGGAGAAACGGGAGGCTGCACACGGAGGGGGAGAAACGGGAGGCTGCAAACGGAGGGGGAGAAACGGGAGGCTGCAAACGGAGGGGAAGAAACGGGAGGCTGCAAACGGAGGGGGAGAAACGGGAGGCTGCAAACAGAGGGGGAGAAACGGGAGGCTGCAAACGGAGGGGGAGAAACGGGAGGCTGCAAACGGAGGGGGAGAAACGGGAGGCTGCAAACGGAGGGGGAGAAACGGGAGGCTGCAAACAGAGGGGGAGGAACAGGAGGCTGTAAACAGATGGGGAGAAATAGGAGGCTGCAAAAAGAGGGGGAGAAACAGGAGGCTGCAAACAGAGAGGTTGAAACAGGAGGCTGCAAACAGAGGGCGAGTCACGTGCTCACTGTGTCAGAGGTGGAGAAACAGGAGGCTGCAAACAGAGGTGGAGAAACAGGAGGCTGAAAACAAAGGGGGAGAAACAGGAGGCTGCAAACAGAGGGGGAGAACATAAGAACATAAGAACATAAGAAATAGGAGCAGGAGTAGGCCATCTGGCCCTTCGAGCCTGCCACGCCATTCAATAAGATCATGGCTGATCTGTCGTGACTCAGCTCCACCTTCCCGCCCTGTCCCCATAACCCTTAATCCCTTCTCTTATCAAAAACCCATCAACCCGTTTCTTAAAAATATTTAGCGAGGCAGCCTCCACCACTTCAACGGGCAGAGAATTCCAGAGATTCACCACCCTTTGAGTGAAGAAGTTCCTCCTCAACTCTGTTCTAAACCGCCCCCCCTTTATCTTGAGGCTGTGCCCCCTAGTCCTACTGTCTTTTTTGAGCGGGAACAGTCTCTCCACCTCTATCCTATCCATCCCATTCATCATCTTATACGTCTCAATGAGATCTCCCCTCATTCTTCTAAACTCTAACGAGTACAAGCCTAGTTTATTCAGCCTCTCCTCATAGCTCAATCCCCTCAACTCCGGTATCAGCCGAGTAAACCTCCTCTGCACTCCCTCCAGGGCCAAAATATCCTTGCGCAGGTGCGGCGCCCAAAACTGCACACAGTACTCCAGCTGCGGCCTCACCAATGCCCTATACAGCTGCAGCAAGACCTCCCTACTTTTATATTCAATCCCCTTCGCTATGAAGGCCAGCATCCCATTCGCCTTCCTGACCACCTGCTGCACCTGCAAGCTGGGTTTTTGCGACTCATGCACAAGGACCCCGAGGTCCCTCTGCACCGTCGCCTGCTGCAGTTTTTCGCCCCGTAAGTAATAGTCCTTCCTACCATTCCTCCTACCAAAGTGGACCACCACACACTAGCCAACATTAAATTCCATTTGCCATTTCCTGGCCCATTCGCCCAGCCTATCTAGATCCTTCTGCAGACTCTCCACACCCTCCGCACAATTTGCCTTTCCCCCAATCTTGGTGTCATCAGCAAATTTCGACACCCTGCACTCGGTTCCCTCCTCCAGATCATCTATATAAATGGTAAATAGCTGAGGCCCCAGCACCGACCCCTGGGGCACCCCACTAGTCACCAACCGCCAATCCGAATAGCATCCATTGACCCCCACTCTCTGCCTCCTATTTGACAACCAATCCTCTATCCACGCTAACACCCTACCCCCAACTCTATGTCCCCTGACCTTCTGCAATAACCTCTTGTGAGGTACCTTGTCAAACGCCTTCTGAAAATCCAGAAAGACCACATCCACCGGCTCTCCTCCATCCACTGCCCTAGACACATCCTCATAGAACTCCAGTAAATTTGTCAGACACGACTTCCCTTTAATGAAACCGTGTTGCGTCCGGCCTATCAAGCAATTCCCCTCAAGATGCCTCGCTATTTCCTCCTTAATGACGGTTTCTAACATTTTACCTACCACAGACGTTAAACTAACCGGCCTATAATTCCCCGCCTTTTGCCTGCCACCCTTCTTAAACAACGGCGTAACATTAGCCGTTTTCCAATCTTCCGGCACTTCCCCGGAATCCAGCGACGTCTGGAAAATAACAACAAGAGGCTGCAAACAGAGGGGGAGAAACAGGAGGTTGGAAACAGAGGGGGAGAAACAGGAGGCTGCAAACAGAGGGGGAGAAACAGTAGGCTGAAAACTGAGGGGGAGAAACGGGAGGCTGCAAACTGAGGGGGAGAAACGGGAGGCTGCAAACAGAGGGGGAGAAACGGGAGGCTGCAAACAGAGGGGGAGAAACAGGAGGCTGCAAACAGATGGGGAGAAACAGGAGGCTGCAAAAAGAGGGGGAGAAACAGGAGGCTGCAAACAGAGGGGGAGAAACAGGAGGCTGCAAACACAGGGGGAGAAATAGGAGTCTGCAAACTGAGGGGGAGAAACAGGAGGCTGCAAACAGACGGGGAGAAACAGGAGGCTGCAAACAGAGGGGGAGAAACAGGAGGCTGCAAACAGAGGGGGAGAAACGGGAGGCTGCAAACGGCGGGGGAGAAACGGGAGGCTGCAAACAGAGGGGGAGAAACAGGAGGCTGCAAACAGATGGGGAGAAAGCGGAGGCTGCAAAAAGAGGGGGAGAAACAGGGGGCTGCAAACAGAGAGGTTGAAACAGGAGGCTGCAAACAGAGGGCGAGAATCAGGAGGCTGCAAACAGAGGGGGAGAAACAGGAGTCTGCAAACAGAGGGGGAGAAACAGGAGGCTGCAAACTGAGGGGGAGAAACAGGAGGCTGCAAACAGAGGGGGAGAAACAGGAGGCTGCAAACTGAGGGGGAGAAACAGGAGGCTGCAAACAGAGGGGGAGAAACAGGAGGCTGCAAACACAGGGGAGAAATAGGAGGCTGCAAACAGAGGGGGAGAAACAGGAGGCTGCAAACAGAGGGGGAGAAACAGGAGGCTGCAAACAGAGGGGGAGAAACAGGAGTCTGCAAACAGGGGCAGAAACAGGAGGCTGCAAACAGAGGGGGAGAAACAGGCGGCTGAAAACAGAGGGGGAGAAACAGGCGGCGGCAAACAGAGGGGGAGAAACAGTAGGCTGCAAACAGAGGGGGAGAAACAGGAGTCTGCAAGCAGAGGGGGAGAAATAGTAGGCTGAAAACAGAGGGGGAGAAACCGGAGGCTGCATACGGAGGGGGAGAAACGGGAGGCTGCAAACGGAGGGGGAGAAGCGGGAGGCTGCAAACGGAGGGGAGAAACGGGAGGCTGCAAACAGTGGGGGAGGAACAGGAGGCTGGAAACAGATGGGGAGAAACAGGAGGCTGCAAAACGTGGGGGAGAAACAGGAGGCTGCAAAAAGAGAGGTTGAAACAGGAGGCTGCAAACAGAGGGCGAGAAACAGGAGGCTGCAAACAGAGGTGGAGAAACAGGAGGCTGCAAACAGAGGTGGAGAAACAGGAGGCTGCAAACAGAGGTGGAGAAACAGGAGGCTGCAAACCGAGGGGCAGAAACAGGAGGCTACAAACAGAGGGGGAGAAACAGGAGGCTGCAAACAGAGGGGGAGAAACAGGAGGCTGCAAACAGAGGGGGAGAAACAGGAGGCTGCAAACAGAGGGGGAGAAATAGTAGGCTGAAAACAGATGGGGAGAAACAGGAGGCTGCAAACAGAGGGGGAGAAACAGAAGGCTGCAAACAGAGGGGGAGAAACGGGAGGCTGCAAACAGAGGGGGAGAAACGGGAGGCTGTAAACTGAGGGGGAGAAACGGGAGGCTGCAAACAGTGGGGGAGAAACGGGAGGCGGCAAACTGAGGGGGAGAAACAGTAGGCTGAAAACAGAGGGCGAGAAACAGGAGGCTGCAAACAGAGCGGCAGGAACAGGAGGCTGCAAACAGAGGGGGAGAAACAGGAGTCTGAAATCAGAGGGGCAGAAACAGGAGGCTGCAAACAGAGGGGGAGAAACAGGAGGCTGCAAACAGAGGGGGAGAAACAGGAGGCGGCAAACAGAGGGGGAGAAATAGTAGGCTGAAAACAGAGGGGGAGAAACCGGAGGCTGCAAACGGAGGGGGAGAAAACGGGAGGCTGCAAACGGAGGGGGAGAAACGGGAGGCTGCAAACGGAGGGGGAGAAACGGGAGGCTGCAAACGGAGGGGGAGAAACGGGAGGCTGCAAACGGAGGGGGAGAAACGGGAGGCTGCAAACGGAGGGGGAGAAACGGGAGGCTGCAAACAGAGGGGGAGGAACAGGAGGCTGCAAACAGATGGGGAGAAACAGGAGGCTGCAAAACGTGGGGGAGAAACAGGAGGCTGCAAAAAGAGAGGTTGAAACAGGAGGCTGCAAACAGAGGGCGAGAAACAGGAGGCTGCAAACAGAGGGGGAGAAATAGGAGGCTGCAAACAGAGGTGGAGAAACAGGACTCTGCAAACAGAGGGGCAGAAACAGGAGGCTGCAAAAAGATAGGTTGAAACAGGAGGCTGCAAACAGAGGGGGAGAAACAGGAGGCTGCAAACAGAGGTGGAGAAACAGGAGGCTGCAAACAGAGGGGGAGAAACAGGAGGCTGCAAACAGAGGGGGAGAAACAGGACTCTGCAAACAGAGTGGCAGAAACAGGAGGCTGCAAACAGAGGGGGAGAAACAGGCGGCTGAAAACAGAGGGGGAGAAACAGGAGGCGGCAAACAGAGGGGGAGAAACAGTAGGCTGCAAACAGAGGGGGAGAAACAGGAGTCTGCAAACAGAGGGGCAGAAACAGGAGGCTGCAAGCAGAGGGGGAGAAACAGGAGGCTGCAAACAGAGGGGGAGAAACAGGAGGCGGCAAACAGAGGGGGAGAAATAGTAGGCTGCAAACAGAGGGGGAGAAACAGGAGGCTGCAAACAGAGGGGGAGAAACAGGAGGCTGCAAACAGAGGGGGAGAAACAGGAGTCTGCAAACAGGGGCAGAAACAGGAGGCTGCAAACACAGGGGGAGAAACAGGCGGCTGAAAACAGAGGGGGAGAAACAGGAGGCGGCAAACAGAGGGGGAGAAACAGTAGGCTGCAAACAGAGGGGGAGAAACAGGAGTCTGCAAACAGAGGGGCAGAAACAGGAGGCTGCAAGCAGAGGGGGAGAAACAGGAGGCTGCAAACAGAGGGGGAGAAACAGGAGGCGGCAAACGGAGGGGGAGAAATAGTAGGCTGAAAACAGAGGGGGAGAAACAGGAGGCTGCAAAAAGAGGGGGAGATACAGGAGGCTGCAAACAGAGGGGGAGAAACAGGAGTCTGCAAACCGAGGGGCAGAAACAGGAGGCTGCAAACAGAGTGGGAGAAACAGGAGGCTGTAAACAGAGGGGGAGAAACAGGAGGCTGCAAACAGAGGGGGAGAAACGGGAGGCTGTAAACAGAGGGGGAGAAACAGGAGGCTGCAAACAGAGGGGGAGAAACAGGAGTCTGCAAACAGAGGGGCAGAAACAGGAGGCTGCAAACAGAGGGGGAGAAACGGGAGGCTGCAAACGGAGGGGGAGAAACGGGAGGCTGCAAACAGAGGGGGAGGAACAGGAGGCTGCAAACAGATGGGGAGAAACAGGAGGCTGCAAAACGTGGGGGAGAAACAGGAGGCTGCAAAAAGAGAGGTTGAAACAGGAGGCTGCAAACAGAGGGCGAGAAACAGGAGGCTGCAAACAGAGGTGGAGAAACAGGAGGCTGCAAACAGAGGTGGAGAAACAGGAGGCTGAAAACAAAGGGGGAGAAACAGTAGGCTGCAAACAGAGGGGGAGAAACAAGAGGCTGCAAACAGAGGGGGAGAAACAGGAGGTTGGAAACAGAGGGGGAGAAACAGGAGGCTGCAAACAGAGGGGGAGAAACAGTAGGCTGAAAACTGAGGGGGAGAAACGGGAGGCTGTAAAGAGAGGGGGAGAAACAGGAGGCTGCATACAGAGGGGGAGAAACAGGAGTTTGCAAACAGAGGGGCAGAAACTGGAGGGTGCAAACAGAGTGGGAGAAACAGGAGGCTGCAAACAGAGGGGGAGAAACAGGAGGCGGCAAACAGCGGGGGAGAAATAGTAGGCTGAAAACAGAGGGGGAGAAACAGGAGGCTGCAAACAGAGGGGGAGAAACAGGAGGCTGCAAACTGAGGGGGAGAAACGGGAGGCTGCAAACAGAGGGGGAGAAACGGGAGGCTGCAAACAGAGGGGGAGAAACAGGAGGCTGCAAACAGATGGGGAGAAACAGGAGGCTGCAAAAAGAGGGGGAGAAACAGAAGACTGCAAACAGAGAGGGTGAAACAGGAGGCTGCAAACAGAGGGCGAGAAACAGGAGGCTGCAAACAGAGGGGGAGAAACAGGAGGCTGCAAACTGAGGGGGAGAAACAGGAGTCTGCAAACTGAGGGGGAGAAACAGGAGGCTGCAAACAGACGGGGAGAAACAGGAGGCTGCAAACAGAGGGGGAGAAACAGGAGGCTGCAAACAGAGGGGGAGAAACGGGAGGCTACAAACGGAGGGGAGAAACGGGAGGCTGCAAACGGCGGGGGAGAAACGGGAGGCTGCAAACAGAGGGGGAGAAACGGGAGGCTGCAAACAGAGGGGGAGAAACAGGAGGCTGCAAACAGATGGGGAGAAAGCGGAGGCTGCAAAAAGAGGGGGAGAAACAGGAGGCTGCAAACAGAGGTTGAAACAGGAGGCTGCAAACAGAGGGCGAGAATCAGGAGGCTGCAAACAGAGGGGGAGAAACAGGAGTCTGCAAACAGAGGGGGAGAAACAGGAGGCTGCAAACAGAGGGGGAGAAACAGGAGGCTGCAAACAGAGGGGGAGAAACAGGAGGCTGCAAACAGAGGGGGAGAAACAGGAGGCTGCAAACAGAGGGGGAGAAACAGGAGGTTTCAAACAGAGGGGGAGAAACTGGAGGCTGCAAACAGAGGGGGAGAAACGGGAGGCTGCAAACAGAGGGGGAGAAACAGGAGGCTGCAAACAGAGGGGCAGAAACAGGAGGCTGCAAACAGAGGGGGAGAAACAGGCGGCTGCAAACAGAGGGGAGAATCAGGAGGCGGCAAACAGAGGGGGAGAAATAGTAGGCTGAAAAGCAGATGGGGAGAAACAGGAGGCTGCAAACAGTGGGGGAGAAACAGGAGGCTGCAAACAGAGGGGGAGAAACGGGAGGCTGCAAACGGAGGGGAAGAAACGTGAGCTGCAAACGGAGGGGGAGAAAACGGGAGGCTGCAAACAGAGTGGGAGAAACGGGAGGCTGTAAACTGAGGTGGAGAAACGGGAGGCTGCAAACAGTGGGGAGAAACGGGAGGTGGCAAACTGAGGGGGAGAAACAGTAGGCTGAAAACAGAGGGCGAGAAACAGGGGGCTGCAAACAGAGGGGGAGAAACAGGAGTCTGCAAACTGAGGGGGAGAAACAGGAGGCTGCAAACAGACGGGGAGAAACAGGAGGCTGCAAACAGAGGGGGAGAAAGAGGAGGCTGCAAACAGAGGGGGAGAAACGGGAGGCTACAACGGAGGGGGAGAAACGGGAGGCTGCAAACGGCGGGGGAGAAACGGGAGGCTGCAAACAGAGGGGGAGAAACAGGAGGCTGCAAACAGATGGGGAGAAAGCGGAGGCTGCAAAAAGAGGGGGAGAAACAGGGGGCTGCAAACAGAGAGGTTGAAACAGGAGGCTGCAAACAGAGGGCGAGAATCAGGAGGCTGCAAACAGAGGGGAGAAACAGGAGTCTGCAAACAGAGGGGGAGAAACAGGAGGCTGCAAACTGAGGGGGAGAAACAGGAGGCTGCAAACAGAGGGGAGAAACTGGAGGCTGCAAACAGAGGGGGAGAAACGGGAGGCTGCAAACAGAGGGGGAGAAACGGAGGCTGCAAACAGAGGAGGGGAAACGGGAGGCTGCAAACAGAGGGGGAGAAACGGGAGGCTGCAAACAGAGGGGGAGAAACAGGAGGCTGCAAACAGAGGGGGGGGAAACAGGAGGCTGCCATCAGAGGGGGGAAAACAGAAGGCTGCACCCAGAGCGGGAGGCTGCAATCAGAGGGGGAGAAAACAGGAGGCTGCAAACAGAGAGGGAGAAAGAGGAGGCTGCAAACAGGGGGGGAGAAAGAGGAGGCTGCAAACAGAGGTGAGAAACAGTAGGCTGAAATCAGAGGGGAAGAAACATGAGGCTGCAAACAAGGGGGAGAAACAGGAGGCTGCTAACAGAGGGGGAGAAACAGGAGTCTGCAAACAGAGGGGCAGAAACAGGAGGCTGCAAACAGAGGGGAGAAACAGGCGGCTGAAAACAGAGGGGGAGAAACAGGAGGCGGCAAACAGAGGGGGAGAAACAGTAGGCTGCAAACAGAGGGGGAGATACAGGAGTCTGCAAACAGAGGGGCAGAAACAGGATGGCTGCAAACAGAGGGGGAGAAACAGGCGGCTGCAAACAGAGGTCACGTGCTCACTGTGTACAGAGGGGGAGAAACGTGAGGCTGCAAACGGAGGGGAGAAACGGGAGGCTGCAAACAGAGGGGGAGAAACGGGAGGCTGTAAACTGAGGTGGAGAAACGGGAGGCTGCAAACAGTGGGGAGAAACGGGAGGCGGCAAACTGAGGGGGAGAAACAGTAGGCTGAAAACAGAGGGCGAGAAACAGGAGGCTGCAAACAGAGCTGGAGAAACAGGAGGCTGCAAACAGAGGGGGAGAGACAGGAGTCTGCAATCAGAGGGGCAGAAACAGGAGGCTGCAAACAGAGGGGGAGAAACAGGAGGCTGCAAACAGAGGGGGAGAAACAGGAGGCGGCAAACAGAGGGGGAGAAACAGTAGTGCTGAAAACAGAGGGGGAGAAACGGGAGGCTGCAAACGGAGGGGGAGAAACGGGAGGCTGCAAACGGAGGGGGAGAAACGGGAGGCTGCAAACGGAGGGGGAGAAACGGGAGGCTGCAAACCGGAGGGGGAGAAACGGGAGGCTGTAAACAGATGGGGAGAAACAGGAGGCTGCAAAAAGAGGGGGAGAAATAGGAGGCTGCAAACAGAGCGGTTGAAACAGGAGGCTGCAAACAGAGGGCGATAAACAGGAGGCTGCAAACAGAGGTGGAGAAACAGGAGGCTGCAAACAGGTGGAGAAACAGGAGGCTGAAAACAAAGGGGGAGAAACAGGAGGCGGCAAACAGAGGGGGAGAAACAAGAGGCTGCAAACAGAGGGGGAGAAACAGGAGGTGGAAACAGAGGGGGAGAAACAGGAGGCTGCAAACAGAGGGGGAGAAACAGTAGGCTGAAAACTGAGGGGAGAAACGGGAGGCTGCAAACTGAGGGGGAGAAACGGGAGGCTGCAAACAGAGGGGGAGAAACGGGAGGCTGCAAACAGAGGGGGAGAAACGGGAGGCTGCAAACAGATGGGGAGAAACAGGAGGCTGCAAAAAGAGGGGAGAAACAGGGGGCTGCAAACAGAGAGGGTGAAACAGGAGGCTGCAAACAGAGGGCGAGAAACAGGAGGCTGCAAACAGAGGGGGAGAAACAGGAGGCTGCAAACTGAGGGGGAGAAACAGGAGGCTGCAAACAGAGGGGGAGAAACAGGAGGCTGCAAACAGAGGGGGGGAAACAGGAGGCTGCCATCAGAGGGGGGAAAACAGAAGGCTGCACCCAGAGCGGGAGAAACGGGAGGCTGCAATCAGAGGGGGAGAAACAGGAGGCTGCAAACAGAGGGGGAGAAAGAGGAGGCTGCAAACAGAGGGGGAGAAAGAGGAGGCTGCAAATAGAGGGTGAGAAACAGTAGGCTGCAAACAGAGGGGCAGAAACAGGAGGCTGCAAACAGAGGGGCAGAAACAGGAGGCTGCAAACAGAGGGGGAGAAACAGGCGGCTGAAAACAGAGGGGGAGAAACAGGAGGCGGCAAACAGAGGTGGAGAAACAGTAGGCTGCAAACAGAGGGGGAGATACAGGAGTCTGCAAACAGAGGGGCAGAAACAGGAGGCTGCAAGCAGAGGGGGAGAAACAGGAGGCTGCAAGCAGAGGGGGAGAAACAGGAGGCGGCAAACAGAGGGGGAGAAATAGTAGGCTGAAAACAGAGGGGGAGAAACAGGAGGCTGCAAACACAGGGGGAGAAACAGGAGGCTGCAAACAGAGGGGGAGAAACAAGAGGCTGCAAACAGAGGGGGAGAAACAAGAGGTTGGAAACAGAGGGGGAGAAACAGGAGGCTGCAAACAGAGGGGGCGAAACAGTAGGCTGAAAACTGAGGGGGAGAAACGGGAGGCTGCAAACTGAGGGGGAGAAACGGGAGGCTGCAAACAGAGGGGGAGAAACGGGAGGCTGCAAACAGAGGGGGAGAAACAGGAGGCTGCAAACAGATGGGGAGAAACAGGAGGCTGCAAAAAGAGGGGAGAAACAGGGGGCTGCAAACAGAGAGGGTGAAACAGGAGGCTGCAAACAGAGGGCGAGAAACAGGAGGCTGCAAACAGAGGGGGAGAAACAGGAGGCTGCAAACTGAGGGGGAGAAACAGGAGGCTGCAAACTGAGGGGGAGAAACAGGAGGCTGCAAACAGAGGGGGAGAAATAGGAGTCTGCAAACTGAGGGGGAGAAACAGGAGGCTGCAAACAGACGGGGAGAAACAGGAGGCTGCAAACAGAGGGGGAGAAACAGGAGGCTGCAAACAGAGGGGGAGAAACGGGAGGCTACAAACGGAGGGGGAGAAACGGGAGGCTGCAAACGGGGGGGAGAAACGGGAGGCTGCAAACAGAGGGGGAGAAACAGGAGGCTGCAAACAGATGGGGAGAAAGCGGAGGCTGCAAAAAGAGGGGGGAGAAACAGGGGGCTGCAAACAGAGAGGTTGAAACAGGAGGCTGCAAACAGAGGGCGAGAATCAGGAGGCTGCAAACAGAGGGGGAGAAACAGGAGTCTGCAAACAGAGGGGAGAAACAGGAGGCTGCAAACTGAGGGGGAGAAACAGGAGGCTGCAAACAGAGGGGGAGAAACTGGAGGCTGCAAACAGAGGGGGAGAAACGGGAGGCTGCAAACAGAGGGGGAGAAACGGGAGGCTGCAAACAGAGGAGGGGAAACGGGACGCTGCAAACAGAGGGGGAGAAACGGGAGGCTGCAAACAGAGGGGGAGAAACAGGAGGCTGCAAACAGAGGGGGGGAAACAGGAGGCTGCCATCAGAGGGGGGAAAACAGAAGGCTGCACCCAGAGCGGGAGAAACGGGAGGCTGCAATCAGAGGGGGAGAAACAGGAGGCTGCAAACAGAGGGGGAGAAAGAGGAGGCTGCAAACAGAGGGGGAGAAAGAGGAGGCTGCAAACAGAGGGTGAGAAACAGTAGGCTGAAAACAGAGGGGAAGAAACATGAGGCTGCAAACAGAGGGGGAGAAACAGGAGGCTGCTAACAGAGGGGGTGAAACAGGAGGCTGCTAACAGAGGGGGAGAAACAGGAGGCTGCTAACAGAGGGGGAGAAACAGGAGGCTGCAAACAGAGGGGGAGAAACAGGAGGCTGCAAACAGAGGGGCAGAAACAGGAGGCTGCAAACAGAGGGGGAGAAACAGGCGGCTGAAAACAGAGGGGGAGAAACAGGAGGCGGCAAACAGAGGTGGAGAAACAGTAGGCTGCAAACAGAGGGGGAGATACAGGAGTCTGCAAACAGAGGAGCAGAAACAGGAGGCTGCAAGCAGAGGGGGAGAAACAGGAGGCTGCAAACAGAGGGGGAGAAACAGGAGGCGGCAAACAGAGGAGGAGAAATAGTAGGCTGAAAACAGAGGGGGAGAAACAGGAGGCTGCAAACACAGGGGGAGAAACAGGAGGCTGCAAACAGAGGGGGAGAAACAGGAGTCTGCAAACCGAGGGGCAGAAACAGGAGGCTGCAAACAGAGGGGGAGAAACAGGAGGCTGCAAACAGAGGGGGAGAAACAGAAGGCTGCAAACAGAGGGGGAGAAACAGTAGGCTGAAAACAGAGGGGGAGAAACAGCAGGCTGCAAACAGAGGGGGAGAAACAAGGGGCTGCAAACAGAGGGGGAGAAACAGGAGGCTGCAAACAGAGGGGGAGAAACAGGAGGCTGAAAACTGAGGGGGAGAAACGGGAGGCTGTAAACAGAGGGGGAGAAACAGGAGGCTGCAAACAGAGGGGGAGAAACAGGCGGCTGCAAACAGAGGGGGAGAATCAGGAGGCGGCAAACAGAGGGGGAGAATCAGGAGGCGGCAAACAGAGGGGGAGAAATAGTAGGCTGAAAACAGATGGGGAGAAACAGGAGGCTGCAAACAGAGGGGGAGAAACTGGAGGCTGCAAACAGAGGGGGAGAAACGGGAGGCTGCACACGGAGGGGGAGAAACGGGAGGCTGCACACGGAGGGGGAGAAACGGGAGGCTGCAAACGGCAGGGGGAGAAACGGGAGGCTGCAAACGGAGGGGAAGAAACGTGAGGCTGCAAACGGAGGGGGAGAAACGGGAGGCTGCAAACAGAGGGGGAGAAACGGGAGGCTGCAAACGGAGGGGGAGAAACGGGAGGCTACAAACGGAGGGGGAGAAACGGGGGGCTGCAAACGGCGGGGGAGAAACGGGAGGCTGCAAACAGAGGGGGAGAAACAGGAGGCTGCAAACAGATGGGGAAAAAGCGGAGGCTGCAAAAGAGGGGGAGAAACAGGGGGCTGCAAACAGAGAGGTTGAAACAGGAGGCTGCAAACAGAGGGCGAGAATCAGGAGGCTGCAAACAGAGGGGGAGAAACAGGAGCTGCAAACTGAGGGGGAGAAACAGGAGGCTGCAAACAGAGGGGGAGAAACTGGAGGCTGCAAGCAGAGGGGGAGAAACGGGAGGCTGCAAACAGAGGGGGAGAAACGGGAGGCTGCAAACAGAGGAGGGGAAACGGGACGCTGCAAACAGAGGGGGAGAAACGGGAGGCTGCAAACAGAGGGGGAGAAACAGGAGGCTGCAAACAGAGGGGGAGAAAGAGGAGGCTGCAAACAGAGGGGGAGAAAGAGGAGGCTGCAAATAGAGGGTGAGAAACAGTAGGCTGAAAACAGAGGGGAAGAAACATGAGGCTGCAAACAGAGGGGGAGAAACAGGAGGCTGCTAACAGAGGGGGTGAAACAGGAGGCTGCTAACAGAGGGGGAGAAACAGGAGGCTGCAAACAGAGGGGGAGAAACAGGAGGCTGCAAACAGAGGGGCAGAAACAGGAGGCTGCAAACAGAGGGGCAGAAACAGGAGGCTGCAAACAGAGGGGGAGAAACAGGCGGCTGAAAACAGAGGGGGAGAAACAGGAGGCGGCAAACAGAGGTGGAGAAACAGTAGGCTGCAAACAGAGGGGGAGATACAGGAGTCTGCAAACAGAGGGGCAGAAACAGGAGGCTGCAAGCAGAGGGGGAGAAACAGGAGGCTGCAAACAGAGGGGGAGAAACAGGAGGCGGCAAACAGAGGGGGAGAAATAGTAGGCTGAAAACAGAGGGGAGAAACAGGAGGCTGCAAACACAGGGGGAGAAACAGGAGGCTGAAAACAGAGGGGGAGAAACAAGAGGCTGCAAACAGAGGGAGAGAAACAAGAGGTTGGAAACAGAGGGGAGAAACAGGAGGCTGCAAACAGAGGGGGCGAAACAGTAGGCTGAAAACTGAGGGGGAGAAACGGGAGGCTGCAAACTGAGGGGGAGAAACGGGAGGCTGCAAACTGAGGGGGAGAAACGGGAGGCTGCAAACAGAGGGGGAGAAACAGGAGGCTGCAAACAGATGGGGAGAAACAGGAGGCTGCAAAAAGAGGGGAGAAACAGGGGGCTGCAAACAGAGGGCGAGAAACAGGAGGCTGCAAACAGAGGGGAAGAAACATGAGGCTGCAAACAGAGGGGGAGAAACAGGAGGCTGCTAACAGAGGGGGTGAAACAGGAGGCTGCTAACAGAGGGGGAGAAACAGGAGGCTGCTAACAGAGGGGGAGAAACAGGAGGCTGCAAACAGAGGGGGAGAAACAGGAGGCTGCAAACAGAGGGGGAGAAACAGGAGGCTGCAAACAGAGGGGGAGAAACAGGCGGCTGAAAACAGAGGGGGAGAAACAGGAGGCGGCAAACAGAGGTGGAGAAACAGTAGGCTGCAAACAGAGGGGGAGATACAGGAGTCTGCAAACAGAGGGGCAGAAACAGGAGGCTGCAAGCAGAGGGGGAGAAACAGGAGGCTGCAAACAGAGGGGGAGAAACAGGAGGCGGCAAACAGAGGAGGAGAAATAGTAGGCTGAAAACAGAGGGGGAGAAACAGGAGGCTGCAAACACAGGGGGAGAAACAGGAGGCTGCAAACAGAGGGGGAGAAACAGGAGTCTGCAAACCGAGGGGCAGAAACAGGAGGCTGCAAACAGAGGGGGAGAAACAGGAGGCTGCAAACAGAGGGGGAGAAACAGAAGGCTGCAAACAGAGGGGGAGAAACAGTAGGCTGAAAACAGAGGGGGAGAAACAGCAGGCTGCAAACAGAGGGGGAGAAACAAGGGGCTGCAAACAGAGGGGGAGAAACAGGAGGCTGCAAACAGAAGGGGAGAAACAGGAGGCTGAAAACTGAGGGGGAGAAACGGGAGGCTGTAAACAGAGGGGGAGAAACAGGAGGCTGCAAACAGAGGGGGAGAAACAGGCGGCTGCAAACAGAGGGGGAGAATCAGGAGGCGGCAAACAGAGGGGGAGAATCAGGAGGCGGCAAACAGAGGGGGAGATATAGTAGGCTGAAAACAGATGGGGAGAAACAGGAGGCTGCAAACAGAGGGGGAGAAACTGGAGGCTGCAAACAGAGGGGGAGAAACGGGAGGCTGCACACGGAGGGGGAGAAACGGGAGGCTGCACACGGAGGGGGAGAAACGGGAGGCTGCACACGGAGGGGGAGAAACGGGAGGCTGCACACGGAGGGGGAGAAACGGGAGGCTGCAAACGGAGGGGGAGAAACGGGAGGCTGCAAACGGAGGGGAAGAAACGTGAGGCTGCAAACGGAGGGGGAGAAACGGGAGGCTGCAAACAGAGGGGGAGAAACGGGAGGCTGCAAACGGAGGGGGAGAAACGGGAGGCTGCAAACGGAGGGGGAGAAACGGGAGGCTGCAAACGGAGGGGGAGAAACGGGAGGCTGCAAACAGAGGGGGAGGAACAGGAGGCTGTAAACAGATGGGGAGAAATAGGAGGCTGCAAAAAGAGGGGGAGAAACAGGAGGCTGCAAACAGAGAGGTTGAAACAGGAGGCTGCAAACAGAGGGCGAGAAACAGGAGGCTGCAAACAGAGGTGGAGAAACAGGAGGCTGAAAACAAAGGGGGAGAAACAGGAGGCTGCAAACAGAGGGGGAGAACATAAGAACATAAGAACATAAGAAATAGGAGCAGGAGTAGGCCATCTGGCCCTTCGAGCCTGCCACGCCATTCAATAAGATCATGGCTGATCTGTCGTGACTCAGCTCCACCTTCCCGCCCTGTCCCCATAACCCTTAATCCCTTCTCTTATCAAAAACCCATCAACCCGTTTCTTAAAAATATTTAGCGAGGCAGCCTCCACCACTTCAACGGGCAGAGAATTCCAGAGATTCACCACCCTTTGAGTGAAGAAGTTCCTCCTCAACTCTGTTCTAAACCGCCCCCCCTTTATCTTGAGGCTGTGCCCCCTAGTCCTACTGTCTTTTTTGAGCGGGAACAGTCTCTCCACCTCTATCCTATCCATCCCATTCATCATCTTATACGTCTCAATGAGATCTCCCCTCATTCTTCTAAACTCTAACGAGTACAAGCCTAGTTTATTCAGCCTCTCCTCATAGCTCAATCCCCTCAACTCCGGTATCAGCCGAGTAAACCTCCTCTGCACTCCCTCCAGGGCCAAAATATCCTTGCGCAGGTGCGGCGCCCAAAACTGCACACAGTACTCCAGCTGCGGCCTCACCAATGCCCTATACAGCTGCAGCAAGACCTCCCTACTTTTATATTCAATCCCCTTCGCTATGAAGGCCAGCATCCCATTCGCCTTCCTGACCACCTGCTGCACCTGCAAGCTGGGTTTTTGCGACTCATGCACAAGGACCCCGAGGTCCCTCTGCACCGTCGCCTGCTGCAGTTTTTCGCCCCGTAAGTAATAGTCCTTCCTACCATTCCTCCTACCAAAGTGGACCACCACACACTAGCCAACATTAAATTCCATTTGCCATTTCCTGGCCCATTCGCCCAGCCTATCTAGATCCTTCTGCAGACTCTCCACACCCTCCGCACAATTTGCCTTTCCCCCAATCTTGGTGTCATCAGCAAATTTCGACACCCTGCACTCGGTTCCCTCCTCCAGATCATCTATATAAATGGTAAATAGCTGAGGCCCCAGCACCGACCCCTGGGGCACCCCACTAGTCACCAACCGCCAATCCGAATAGCATCCATTGACCCCCACTCTCTGCCTCCTATTTGACAACCAATCCTCTATCCACGCTAACACCCTACCCCCAACTCTATGTCCCCTGACCTTCTGCAATAACCTCTTGTGAGGTACCTTGTCAAACGCCTTCTGAAAATCCAGAAAGACCACATCCACCGGCTCTCCTCCATCCACTGCCCTAGACACATCCTCATAGAACTCCAGTAAATTTGTCAGACACGACTTCCCTTTAATGAAACCGTGTTGCGTCCGGCCTATCAAGCAATTCCCCTCAAGATGCCTCGCTATTTCCTCCTTAATGACGGTTTCTAACATTTTACCTACCACAGACGTTAAACTAACCGGCCTATAATTCCCCGCCTTTTGCCTGCCACCCTTCTTAAACAACGGCGTAACATTAGCCGTTTTCCAATCTTCCGGCACTTCCCCGGAATCCAGCGACGTCTGGAAAATAACAACAAGAGGCTGCAAACAGAGGGGGAGAAACAGGAGGTTGGAAACAGAGGGGGAGAAACAGGAGGCTGCAAACAGAGGGGGAGAAACAGTAGGCTGAAAACTGAGGGGGAGAAACGGGAGGCTGCAAACTGAGGGGGAGAAACGGGAGGCTGCAAACAGAGGGGGAGAAACGGGAGGCTGCAAACAGAGGGGGAGAAACAGGAGGCTGCAAACAGATGGGGAGAAACAGGAGGCTGCAAAAAGAGGGGAGAAACAGGAGGCTGCAAACAGAGAGGGTGAAACAGGAGGCTGCAAACAGAGGGCGAGAAACAGGAGGCTGCAAACTGAGGGGGAGAAACAGGAGGCTGCAAACTGAGGGGGAGAAACAGGAGGCTGCAAACTGAGGGGGAGAAACAGGAGGCTGCAAACAGAGGGGGAGAAATAGGAGTCTGCAAACTGAGGGGGAGAAACAGGAGGCTGCAAACAGACGGGGAGAAACAGGAGGCTGCAAACAGAGGGGGAGAAACAGGAGGCTGCAAACAGAGGGGGAGAAACGGGAGGCTACAAACGGAGGGGGAGAAACGGGAGGCTGCAAACGGCGGGGGAGAAACGGGAGGCTGCAAACAGAGGGGGAGAAACAGGAGGCTGCAAACAGATGGGGAGAAAGCGGAGGCTGCAAAAAGAGGGGGAGAAACAGGGGGCTGCAAACAGAGAGGTTGAAACAGGAGGCTGCAAACAGAGGGCGAGAATCAGGAGGCTGCAAACAGAGGGGGAGAAACAGGAGTCTGCAAACAGAGGGGGAGAAACAGGAGGCTGCAAACTGAGGGGGAGAAACAGGAGGCTGCAAACAGAGGGGGAGAAACAGGAGGCTGCAAACTGAGGGGGAGAAACAGGAGGCTGCAAACTGAGGGGGAGAAAGAGGAGGCTGCAAACAGAGGGTGAGAAACAGTAGGCTGAAATCAGAGGGGAAGAAACATGAGGCTGCAAACAGAGGGGGAGAAACAGGAGGCTGCTAACAGAGGGGGTGAAACAGGAGGCTGCTAACAGAGGGGAAGAAACAGGAGGCTGCTAACAGAGGGGGTGAAACAGGAGGCTGCTAACAGAGGGGGAGAAACAGGAGGTTGCAAACAGAGGGGGAGAAACAGGAGGCTGCAAACAGAGGGGCAGAAACAGGAGGCTGAAAACAGAGGGGGAGAAACAGGCGGCTGAAAACAGAGGGGGAGAAACAGGAGGCGGCAAACAGAGGGGGAGAAACAGTAGGCTGCAAACAGAGGGGGAGATACAGGAGTCTGCAAACAGAGGGGCAGAAACAGGAGGCTGCAAGCAGAGGGGGAGAAACAGGAGGCTGCAAACAGAGGGGGAGAAACAGGAGGCTGCAAACAGAGAGGGAGAAACAGGAGTCTGCAAACAGAGGGGCAGAAACAGGAGGCTGCAAACAGAGGGGGAGAAACAGGAGGCTGCAAACAGAGGGGGAGAAACTGGAGGCTGCAAACAGAGGGGGAGAAACAGTAGGCTGAAAACAGAGGGGGAGAAACAGCAGGCTGCAAACAGAGGGGGAGAAACAAGGGGCTGCAAACAGAGGGGGAGAAACAGGAGGCTGCAAACAGAGGGGGAGAAACAGTAGGCTGAAAACTGAGGGGGAGAAACAGTAGGCTGTAAACAGAGGGGGAGAATCAGGAGGCGGCAAACAGAGGGGGAGAAATAGTAGGCTGAAAACAGATGGGGAGAAACAGGAGGCTGCAAACAGAGGGGGAGAAACTGGAGGCTGCAAACAGAGGGGGAGAAACGGGAGGCTGCAAACGGAGGGGAAGAAACGTGAGGCTGCAAACGGAGGGGGAGAAACGGGAGGATGCAAACAGAGGGGGAGAAACGGGAGGCTGTAAACAGACGGGCAGAAACAGGAGGGTGCAAACAGAGTGGGAGAAACAGGAGGCTGCAAACGGAGGGGGAGAAACAGGAGGCGGCAAACAGAGGGGGAGAAATAGTAGGCTGAAAACAGAGGCGGAGAAACAGGAGACTGCAAACAGAGGGGGAGAAACAGGAGGCTGCAAACTGAGGGGGAGAATCGGGAGGCTGCAAACAGAGGGGGAGAAACGGGAGGCTGCAAACAGAGGGGGTGAAACAGGAGGCTGCAAACAGATGGGGAGAAACAGGAGGCTGCAAAAAGAGGGGGAGAAACAGGAGGCTGCAAACAGAGAGGGTGAAACAGGAGGCTGCAAACAGAGGGCGAGAAACAGGAGGCTGCAAACAGAGGGGGAGAAACAGGAGGCTGCAAACTGAGTGGGAGAAACAGGAGTCTGCAAACTGTGGGGGAGAAACAGGAGGCTGCAAACAGACGGGGAGAAACAGGAGGCTGCAAACAGAGGGGGAGGAACAGGAGGCTGCAAACAGAGGGGGAGGAACGGGTGGCTACAAACGGAGGGGGAGAAACGGGAGGCTGCAAACGGCGGGGGAGAAACGGGAGGCTGCAAACAGAGGGGGAGAAACGGGAGGCTGCAAACAGAGGGGGAGAAACAGGAGGCTGCAAACAGATGGGGAGAAACCGGAGGCTGCAAAAAGAGGGGGAGAAATAGGAGGCTGCAAACAGAGAGGTTGAAACAGGAGGCTGCAAACAGAGGGCGAGAATCAGGAGGCAGCAAACAGAGGGGGAGAAACAGGAGTCTGCAAACAGAGGGGGAGAACCAGGAGGCTGCAAACAGAGGGGGAGAAACAGGAGGCTGCAAACAGAGGGGGAGAAACTGGAGGCTGCAAACAGAGGGGGAGAAACGGGAGGCTGCAAACAGAGGGGGAGAAACAGGAGGCTGCAAAGAGAGGGGGAGAAACGGGAGGCTGCAAACGGAGGGGGAGAAACGGGAGTCTGCAATCAGAGGGGCAGAAACAGGAGGCTGCAAACAGAGGGGGAGAAACAGGAGGCTGCAAACAGAGGGGGAGAAACAGGAGGCGGCAAAAAGAGGGGGAGAAACAGGAGGCTGCAAACAGAGAGGTTGAAACAGGAGGCTGCAAACAGAGGGGGAGAAACAGGAGGCTGCAAACAGAGGTGGAGAAACAGGAGGCTGCAAACAGAGGTGGAGAAACAGGAGGCTGCAAACAGAGGTGGAGAAACAGGAGGCTGCAAACAGAGGGGGAGAAACAGGAGGCTGCAAACAGAGGGGGAGAAACAGGAGGCTGCAAACAGAGGGGGAGAAACAGGAGGCTGCAAACGGAGGGGGAGAAACGGGAGGCTGCAAACGGAGGGGGAGAAACGGGAGGCTGCAAACAGAGGGGGAGGAACAGGAGGCTGCAAACAGAGGGGGAGAAACGGGAGGCTGCAAACAGAGGGGGAGAAACGGGAGGCTGCAAACAGAGGGGGAGAAACGGGAGGCTGCAAACAGAGGAGGGGAAACGGGACGCTGCAAACAGAGGGGGAGAAACGGGAGGCTGCAAACAGAGGGGGAGAAACAGGAGGCTGCAAACAGAGGGGGGGAAACAGGAGGCTGCCATCAGAGGGGGGAAAAAAGAAGGCTGCACCCAGAGCGGGAGAAACGGGAGGCTGCAATCAGAGGGGGAGAAACAGGAGGCTGCAATCAGAGGGGGAGAAAGAGGAGGCTGCAAACAGAGGGGGAGAAAGAGGAGGCTGCAAACAGAGGGTGAGAAACAGTAGGCTGAAAACAGAGGGGAAGAAACATGAGGCTGCAAACAGAGGGGGAGAAACAGGAGGCTGCTAACAGAGGGGGTGAAACAGGAGGCTGCTAACAGAGGGGGAGAAACAGGAGGCTGCAAACAGAGGGGGAGAAACAGGAGGCTGCAAACAGAGGGGCAGAAACAGGAGGCTGCAAACAGAGGGGGGGAAACAGGCGGCTGAAAACAGAGGGGGAGAAACAGGAGGCGGCAAACAGAGGTGGAGAACCAGTAAGCTGCAAACAGAGGGGGAGATACAGGAGTCTGCAAACAGAGGGGCAGAAACAGGAGGCTGCAAGCAGAGGGGGAGAAACAGGAGGCTGCAAACAGAGGGGGAGAAACAGGAGGCGGCAAACAGAGGGGGAGAAATAATAGGCTGAAAACAGAGGGGGAGAAACAGGAGGCTGCAAACAGAGGGGGAGAAACAGGAGGCTGCAAACAGAGGGGGAGAAACAGGAGGCTGCAAACAGAGGGGGAGAAACAGGAGGCTGCAAACCGAGGGGCAGAAACAGGAGGCTGCAAACAGAGGGGGAGAAACAGGAGGCTGCAAACAGAGGGGGAGAAACAGAAGGCTGCAAACAGAGGGGGAGAAACAGTAGGCTGAAAACAGAGGGGGAGAAACAGCAGGCTGCAAACAGAGGGGGAGAAACAAGGGGCTGCAAACAGAGGGGGAGAAACAGGAGGCTGCAAACAGAGGGGGAGAAACAGGAGGCTGCAAACAGAGGGGGAGAAACAGTAGGCTGAAAACTGAGGGGGAGAAACGGGAGGCTGTAAACAAAGGGGGAGAAACAGGAGGCTGCAAACAGAGGGGGAGAAACAGGCGGCTGCAAACAGAGGGGGAGAATCAGGAGGCGGCAAACAGAGGGGGAGATATAGTAGGCTGAAAACAGATGGGGAGAAACAGGAGGCTGCAAACAGAGGGGGAGAAACTGGAGGCTGCAAACAGAGGGGGAGAAACGGGAGGCTGCACACGGAGGGGGAGAAACGTGAGGCTGCAAACGGAGGGGGAGAAACGGGAGGCTGCAAACGGAGGGGAAGAAACGTGAGGCTGCAAACGGAGGGGGAGAAACGGGAGGCTGCAAACGGAGGGGGAGAAACGGGAGGCTGCAAACGGAGGGGGAGAAACGGGAGGCTGCAAACGGAGGGGGAGAAACGGGAGGCTGCAAACGGAGGGGGAGAAACGGGAGGCTGCAAACAGAGGGGGAGGAACAGGAGGCTGTAAACAGAGGGGGAGAAATAGGAGGCTGCAAAAAGAGGGGGAGAAACAGGAGGCTGCAAACAGAGAGGTTGAAACAGGAGGCTGCAAACAGAGGGCGAGGAACAGGAGGCTGCAAACAGAGGGCGAGAAACAGGAGGCTGCAAACAGAGGTGGAGAAACAGGAGGCTGCAAACAGAGGGGGAGAACATAAGAACATAAGAACATAAGAAATAGGAGCAGGAGTAGGCCATCTGGCCCTTCGAGCCTGCCCCGCCATTCAATAAGATCATGGCTGATCTGTCGTGACTCAGCTCCACCTTCCCGCCCTGTCCCCATAACCCTTAATCCCTTCTCTTATCAAAAACCCATCAACCCGTTTCTTAAAAATATTTAGCGAGGCAGCCTCCACCACTTCAACGGGCAGAGAATTCCAGAGATTCACCACCCTTTGAGTGAAGAAGTTCCTCCTCAACTCTGTTCTAAACCGCCCCCCCTTTATCTTGAGGCTGTGCCCCCTAGTCCTACTGTCTTTTTTGAGCGGGAACAGTCTCTCCACCTCTATCCTATCCATCCCATTCATCATCTTATACGTCTCAATGAGATCTCCCCTCATTCTTCTAAACTCTAACGAGTACAAGCCTAGTTTATTCAGCCTCTCCTCATAGCTCAATCCCCTCAACTCCGGTATCAGCCGAGTAAACCTCCTCTGCACTCCCTCCAGGGCCAAAATATCCTTGCGCAGGTGCGGCGCCCAAAACTGCACACAGTACTCCAGCTGCGGCCTCACCAATGCCCTATACAGCTGCAGCAAGACCTCCCTACTTTTATATTCAATCCCCTTCGCTATGAAGGCCAGCATCCCATTCGCCTTCCTGACCACCTGCTGCACCTGCAAGCTGGGTTTTTGCGACTCATGCACAAGGACCCCGAGGTCCCTCTGCACCGTCGCCTGCTGCAGTTTTTCGCCCCGTAAGTAATAGTCCTTCCTACCATTCCTCCTACCAAAGTGGACCACCACACACTAGCCAACATTAAATTCCATTTGCCATTTCCTGGCCCATTCGCCCAGCCTATCTAGATCCTTCTGCAGACTCTCCACACCCTCCGCACAATTTGCCTTTCCCCCAATCTTGGTGTCATCAGCAAATTTCGACACCCTGCACTCGGTTCCCTCCTCCAGATCATCTATATAAATGGTAAATAGCTGAGGCCCCAGCACCGACCCCTGGGGCACCCCACTAGTCACCAACCGCCAATCCGAATAGCATCCATTGACCCCCACTCTCTGCCTCCTATTTGACAACCAATCCTCTATCCACGCTAACACCCTACCCCCAACTCTATGTCCCCTGACCTTCTGCAATAACCTCTTGTGAGGTACCTTGTCAAACGCCTTCTGAAAATCCAGAAAGACCACATCCACCGGCTCTCCTCCATCCACTGCCCTAGACACATCCTCATAGAACTCCAGTAAATTTGTCAGACACGACTTCCCTTTAATGAAACCGTGTTGCGTCCGGCCTATCAAGCAATTCCCCTCAAGATGCCTCGCTATTTCCTCCTTAATGACGGTTTCTAACATTTTACCTACCACAGACGTTAAACTAACCGGCCTATAATTCCCCGCCTTTTGCCTGCCACCCTTCTTAAACAACGGCGTAACATTAGCCGTTTTCCAATCTTCCGGCACTTCCCCGGAATCCAGCGACGTCTGGAAAATAACAACAAGAGGCTGCAAACAGAGGGGGAGAAACAGGAGGTTGGAAACAGAGGGGGAGAAACAGCAGGCTGCAAACAGAGGGGGAGAAACGGGAGGGTATAAACAGAGGGGCAGAAACAGGAGGCTGCAAACAGAGGGGGAGAAACAGGCGGCTGCAAACAGAGGGGGAGAATCAGGAGGCGGCAAACAGAGGGGGAGAAATAGGAGGCTGAAAACAGATGGGGAGAAACAGGAGGCTGCAAACAGAGGGGGAGAAACAGGAGGCTGCAAACGGAGGGGAAGAAACGTGAGGCTGCAAACGGAGGGGGAGAAACGGGAGGCTGCAAACAGAGGGGGAGAAACGGGAGGCTGTAAACTGAGGGGGAGAAACGGGAGGCTGCAAACAGTGGGGGAGAAACGGGAGGCGGCAAACTGAGGGGGAGAAACAGGAGGCTGAAAACAGAGGGCGAGAAACAGGAGTCTGCAATCAGAGGGGCAGAAACAGGAGGCTGCAAACAGAGGGGGAGAAACAGGAGGCTGCAAACAGAGGGGGAGAAACCGAAGGCGGCAAACAGAGGGGGAGAAATAGTAGGCTGAAAACAGAGGGGGAGAAACCGGAGGCTGCAAACGGAGGGGGGGAAACGGGAGGCTGCAAACGGAGGGGGAGAAACGGCAGGCTGCAAACGGAGGGGGAGAAACGGGAGGCTGCAAACGGAGGGGGAGAAACGGGAGGCTGCAAACGGAGGGGGAGAAACAGTAGGCTGCAAACAGAGGGGGAGAAACAGGAGTCTGCAATCAGAGGGGCAGAAACAGGAGGCTGCAAACTGAGGGGGAGAAACAGGAGGCTGCAAACAGAGGGGGAGAAACAGGAGGCGGCAAACAGAGGGGGAGAAATAGTAGGCTGAAAACAGAGGGGGAGAAACCGGAGGCTGCAAACGGAGGGGGAGAAACGGGAGGCTGCAAACGGAGGGGGAGAAACGGGAGGCTGCAAACGGAGGGGGAGAAACGGGAGGCTGCAAACAGAGGGAGAGCAACAGGAGGCTGTAAACAGATGGGGAGAAACAGGAGGCTGCAAAAAGAGGGGCAGAAACAGGAGGCTGCAAACAGAGAGGTTGAAACAGGAGGCTGCAAACAGAGAGGGAGAAACAGGAGGTTGGAAACAGAGGGGGAGAAACAGGAGGCTGCAAACAGAGGGGGAGAAACAGTAGGCTGAAAACTGAGGGGGGAGAAACGGGAGGCTGTAAAGAGAGGGGGAGAAACAGGAGGCTGCAAACAGAGGGGGAGAAACAGGAGTCTGCAAACAGAGGGGCAGAAACAGGAGGGTGCAAACTGAGTGGGAGAAACAGGAGGCTGCTAACAGAGGGCGAGAAACAGGAGGCTGCAAACAGAGGGGGAGAAACAGGAGGCTGCAAACTGAGGGGGAGAAACAGGAGTCTGCAAACTGAGGGGGAGAAACAGGAGGCTGCAAACAGACGGGGAGAAACAGGAGGCTGCAAACAGAGGGGGAGAAACAGGAGGCTGCAAACAGAGGGGGAGAAACAGGAGGCTGCAAACAGATGGGGAGAAACCGGAGGCTGCAAAAAGAGGGGGAGAAACAGGAGGCTGCAAACAGAGGTTGAGACGGGAGGCTACAAACAGAGGGGGAGAAACAGGAGACTGCAAACAGAGCGGGAGAAACGGGAGGGTGCAATCAGAGGGGGAGAAACAGGAGGCTGCAAACAGAGGGGGAGAAACAGTAGGCTGAAAACAGAGGGGGAGAAGCAGGAGGCTGCAAGCAGAGGGGGAGAAACAGGAGGCTGCAAACAGAGGGGGAGAAACAGGAGGCTGCAAACAGAGGGGGAGAAACGGGATGGTGTAAACAGAGGGGGAGAAACGGGAGGCTGCAAACAGAGGGGGGGAATCAGGAGGCTGCCATCAGAGGGGGAGAATCAGGAGGCTGCAAACAGAGGGGGAGAAACAGGAGGCTGCAAACAGAGGGGGGGAAACGGTAGGCTGAAATCAGAGGGGGAGAAACAGGAGGCTGCAAACAGAGGGGGAGAAACGGGAGGGTGTAAACAGAGGGGGAGAAACGGGAGGCTGCAAACAGAGGGGGAGAAAGAGGAGGCTGCAAACAGAGGGGGAGAAAGAGGAGGCTGCAAGCAGAGGGGGAGAAACAGTAGGCTGAAGTCAGAGGGGGAGAAACAGGAGGCTGCAAACAGAGGGGGAGAAACAGGAGGCTGCTAACAGAGGGGGTGAAACAGGAGGCTGCTAACAGAGGGGGAGAAACAGGAGGCTGCAAACAGAGGGGGAGAAACAGGAGTCTGCAAACAGAGGGGCAGAAACAGGAGGCTGCAAACAGAGGGGGAGAAACAGGCGGCTGAAAACAGAGGGGGAGAAACAGGAGGCGGCAAACAGGGGGGGAGAAACAGTAGGCTGCAAACAGAGGGGGAGAAACAGTCGGCTGAAAACAGAGGGGGAGAAGCAGGAGGCTGCATGCAGATGGGGAGAAACAGGAGCCTGCAAACAGAGGGGCAGAAACAGGAGGCTGCAAGCAGAGGGGGAGAAACAGGAGGCTGCAAACAGAGGGGGAGAAACATGAGGCGCCAAACAGAGGGGGAGAAATAGTAGGCTGAAAACAGAGGGGGAGAAACAGGAGGCTGCAAACAGAGGGGGAGAAACAGGAGGCTGCAAACAGACGGGGAGAAACAGGAGGCTGCAAACGGAGGGGCAGAAACAGGAGGCTGAAAACAGAGGGGGAGAAACAGGAGGCTGCAAACAGAGGGGGAGAAACAGGAGTCTGCAAACAGAGGGGCAGAAACAGGAGGCTGCAAACAGAGGGGGAGAAACACGCGGCTGAAAACAGAGGGGGAGAAACAGGAGGCAGCAAACAGGGGGGGAGAAACAGTAGGCTGCAAACAGAGGGGGAGAAACAGGAGTCTGCAAACAGAGGGGCAGAAACAGGAGGCTGCAAGCAGAGGGGGAGAAACAGGAGGCTGCAAACAGAGGGGGAGAAACAGGAGGCGGCAAACAGAGGGGGAGAAATAGTAGGCTGAAAACAGAGGGGGAGAAACAGGAGGCTGCAAACAGAGGGGGAGAAACAGGAGGCTGCAAATAGAGGGGGAGAAACAAGAGTCTGCAAACGGAAGGGCAGAAACAGGAGGCTGCAAACAGAGGGGGAAAAACAGGAGGCTGCAAACAGAGGGGGAGATACAGGAGGCTGCAAACAGAGGGGGAGAAACAGTAGGCTGAAAACAGAGGGGGAGAAACAGCAGGCTGCAAACAGAGGGGGAGAAACAAGAGGCTGCAAACAGCGGGGGAGAAACAGGAGGCTGCAAACAGAGGGGGAGAAACAGGAGGCTGCAAACAGAGGGGGAGAAACAGTAGGCTGAAAACTGAGGGGGAGAAACGGGAGGCTGTAAACAGAGGGGGAGAAACAGGAGGCTGCAAACAGAGGGGGAGAAACAGGAGTCTGCAAACAGAGGGGCAGAAACAGGAGGCTGCAAACAGAGGGGGAGTAACAGGCGGCTGCAAACAGAGGGGGAGAATCAGGAGGCGGCAAACAGAGGGGGAGAAATAGAAGGCTGAAAACAGATGGGAGAAACAGGAGGCTGCAAACAGAGGGGGAGAAACAGGAGGCTGCAAACAGAGGAGGAGAAACGGGAGGCTGCAAACGGAGGGGAAGAAACGTGAGGCTGCAAACGGAGGGGGAGAAACGGGAGGCTGCAAACAGAAGGGGAGAAACGGGAGGCTGTAAACTGAGGGGGAGAAACAGGAGGCTGCAAACTGAGGGGGAGAAACAGGAGGCTGCAAACAGAGGGGGAGAAACAGGAGTCTGCAATCAGAGGGGCAGAAACAGGAGGCTGCAAACAGAGGGGGAGAAACAGGAGGCTGCAAACAGAGGGGGAGAAACAGGAGGCGGCAAACAGAGGGGGAGAAATAGTAGGCTGAAAACAGAGGGGGAGAAACCGGAGGCTGCAAACGGAGGGGGAGAAACGGGAGGCTGCAAACAGAGGGGGAGAAACGGGAGGCTACAAACAGAGGGGGAGAAACGGGAGGCTGCAAACAGATGGGGAGAAAGCGGTGGCTGCAAAAAGAGGGGGAGAAACAGGAGGCTGCAAACAGAGAGGTTGAAACAGGAGGCTGAAAACAGAGGGCGAGAATCAGGAGGCTGCAAACAGAGGGGGAGAAACAGGAGTCTGCAAACAGAGGGGGAGAAACAGGAGGCTGCAAACGGAGAGGAAGAAACGTGAGGCTGCAAACTGAGGGGGAGAAACGGGAGGCTGCAAACAGTGGGGGAGAAACGGGAGGCGGCAAACTGAGGGGGAGAAACAGGAGGCTGAAAACAGAGGGCGAGAAACAGGAGGCTGCAAACAGAGGGGGAGAAACAGGAGGCTGCAAACAGAGGGGGAGAAACAGGAGTCTGCAAACAGAGGGGCAGAAACAGGAGGCTGCAAACAGAGGGGGAGAAACAGGAGGCTGCAAACAGAGGGGGAGAAACAGGAGGCGGCAAACAGAGGGGGAGAAACGGGAGGCTACAAACGGAGGGGGAGAAACGGGAGGCTGCAAACGGCGGGTGAGAAACGGGAGGCTGCAAACAGAGGGGGAGAAACGGAGGCTGCAAACAGAGGGGGACAAACAGGAGGCTGCAAACAGATGGGGAGAAAGCGGTGGCTGCAAAAAGAGGGGAGAAACAGGAGGCTGCAAACAGAGAGGTTGAAACAGGAGGCTGCAAACAGAGGGCGAGAATCAGGAGGCTGCAAACAGAGGGGGAGAAACAGGAGACTGCAAACAGAGGGGGAGAAACAGGAAGCTGCAAACAGAGGGGGAGAAACTGGAGGCTGCAAACAGAGGGGGAGAAACTGGAGGCTGCAAACAGAGGGGGAGAAACTGGAGGCTGCAAACAGAGGGGGAGAAACGGGAGGCTGCAAACAGAGGGGAGAAACGGGAGGCTGCAAACAGAGGGGGGGAAACGGGAGGCTGCAAACAGAGGGGGAGAAACGGGAGGCTGCAAACAGAGGGGGAGAAACAGGAGGCTGCAAACAGAGGGGGGGAAACAGGAGGCTGCCATCAGAGGGGGGAAAACGGAAGGCTGCAAACAGAGCGGGAGAAACGGGAGGCTGCAATCAGAGGGGGAGAAACAGGAGGCTGCAAGCAGAGGGGGAGAAACAGGAGGCTGCAAACAGAGGGGGAGAAACAGGAGGCTGCAAACAGAGGGGGAGAAACAGGAGGCTGCAAACAGAGGGGGGAGAAACTGGAGGGTGTAAACAGAGGGGGAGAAACGGGAGGCTGCAAACAGAGGGGGAGAAACAGGAGGCTGCAAACAGAGGGGGAGATAGAGGAGGCTGCAAACAGAGGGGGCGAAACAGTAGGCTGAAATCAGAGGGGGAGAAACAGCAGGCTGCAAACAGAGGGGGAGAAACGGGAGGGTATAAACAGAGGGGCAGAAACAGGAGGCTGCAAACAGAGGGGGAGAAACAGGCGGCTGCAAACAGAGGGGGAGAATCAGGAGGCGGCAAACAGAGGGGAGAAATAGGAGGCTGAAAACAGATGGGGAGAAACAGGAGGCTGCAAACAGAGGGGGAGAAACAGGAGGCTGCAAACAGAGGGGAAGAAACGTGAGGCTGCAAACGGAGGGGGAGAAACGGGAGGCTGCAAACAGAGGGGGAGAAACGGGAGGCTGTAAACTGAGGGGGAGAAAACGGGAGGCTGCAAACAGTGGGGGAGAAATGGGAGGCGGCAAACTGAGGGGGAGAAACAGGAGGCTGAAAACAGAGGGCGAGAAACAGGAGTCTGCAATCAGAGGGGCAGAAACAGGAGGCTGCAAACAGAGGGGGAGAAACAGGAGGCTGCAAACAGAGGGGGAGAAACAGGAGTCTGCAAACAGAGGGGCAGAAACAGGAGGGTGCAAACTGAGTGGGAGAAACAGGAGGCTGCAAACAGAGGGGGAGAAACAGGAGGCGGCAAACAGAGGGGGAGGAATAGTAGGCTGAAAACAGAGGGGGAGAAACAGGAGGCTGCAAACAGAGAGGGTGAAACAGGAGGCTGCTAACAGAGGGCGAGAAACAGGAGGCTGCAAACAGAGGGGGAGAAACAGGAGGCTGCAAACTGAGGGGGAGAAACAGGAGTCTGCAAACTGAGGGGGAGAAACAGGAGGCTGCAAACAGACGGGGAGAAACAGGAGGCTGCAAACAGAGGGGGAGAAACAGGAGGCTGCAAACAGAGGGGGAGAAACCGGAGGCTGCAAACGGAGGGGGAGAAACGGGAGGCTGCAAACGGAGGGGGAGAAACGGCAGGCTGCAAACGGAGGGGGAGAAACGGGAGGCTGCAAACGGAGGGGGAGAAACGGGAGGCTGCAAACGGAGGGGGAGAAACAGTAGGCTGCAAACAGAGGGGGAGAAACAGGAGTCTGCAATCAGAGGGGCAGAAACAGGAGGCTGCAAACTGAGGGGGAGAAACAGGAGGCTGCAAACAGAGGGGGAGAAACAGGAGGCGGCAAACAGAGGGGGGAGAAATAGTAGGCTGAAAACAGAGGGGGAGAAACCGGAGGCTGTAAACAGAGGGGGAGAAACAGGAGGCTGCAAACAGAGGGGGAGAAACAGGAGTCTGCAAACAGAGGGGCAGAAACAGGAGGCTGCAAACAGAGGGGGAGTAACAGGCGGCTGCAAACAGAGGGGGAGAATCAGGAGGCGGCAAACAGAGGGGGAGAAATAGAAGGCTGAAAACAGATGGGGAGAAACAGGAGGCTGCAAACAGAGGGGGAGAAACAGGAGGCTGCAAACAGAGGAGGAGAAACGGGAGGCTGCAAACGGAGGGGAAGAAACGTGAGGCTGCAAACGGAGGGGGAGAAACGGGAGGCTGCAAACAGAAGGGGAGAAACGGGAGGCTGTAAACTGAGGGGGAGAAACAGGAGGCTGCAAACAGAGGGGGAGAAACAGGAGGCTGCAAACAGAGGGGGAGAAACAGGAGTCTGCAATCAGAGGGGCAGAAACAGGAGGCTGCAAACAGAGGGGGAGAAACAGGAGGCTGCAAACAGAGGGGGAGAAACAGGAGGCGGCAAACAGAGGGGGAGAAATAGTAGGCTGAAAACAGAGGGGGAGAAACCGGAGGCTGCAAACGGAGGGGGAGAAACGGGAGGCTGCAAACAGAGGGGGAGAAACGGGAGGCTACAAACAGAGGGGGAGAAACGGGAGGCTGCAAACAGATGGGGAGAAAGCGGTGGCTGCAAAAAGAGGGGGAGAAACAGGAGGCTGCAAACAGAGAGGTTGAAACAGGAGGCTGAAAACAGAGGGCGAGAATCAGGAGGCTGCAAACAGAGGGGGAGAAACAGGAGTCTGCAAACAGAGGGGGAGAAACAGGAGGCTGCAAACGGAGAGGAAGAAACGTGAGGCTGCAAACTGAGGGGGAGAAACGGGAGGCTGCAAACAGTGGGGGAGAAACGGGAGGCGGCAAACTGAGGGGGAGAAACAGGAGGCTGAAAACAGAGGGCGAGAAACAGGAGGCTGCAAACAGAGGGGGAGAAACAGGAGGCTGCAAACAGAGGGGGAGAAACAGGAGTCTGCAAACAGAGGGGCAGAAACAGGAGGCTGCAAACAGAGGGGGAGAAACAGGAGGCTGCAAACAGAGGGGGAGAAACAGGAGGCGGCAAACAGAGGGGGAGAAACGGGAGGCTACAAACGGAGGGGGAGAAACGGGAGGCTGCAAACGGCGGGTGAGAAACGGGAGGCTGCAAACAGAGGGGGAGAAACGGGAGGCTGCAAACAGAGGGGGACAAACAGGAGGCTGCAAACAGATGGGGAGAAAGCGGTGGCTGCAAAAAGAGGGGGAGAAACAGGAGGCTGCAAACAGAGAGGTTGAAACAGGAGGCTGCAAACAGAGGGCGAGAATCAGGAGGCTGCAAACAGAGGGGGAGAAACAGGAGACTGCAAACAGAGGGGGAGAAACAGGAAGCTGCAAACAGAGGGGGAGAAACTGGAGGCTGCAAACAGAGGGGGAGAAACTGGAGGCTGCAAACAGAGGGGGAGAAACTGGAGGCTGCAAACAGAGGGGGAGAAACGGGAGGCTGCAAACAGAGGGGAGAAACGGGAGGCTGCAAACAGAGGGGGGGAAACGGGAGGCTGCAAACAGAGGGGGAGAAACGGGAGGCTGCAAACAGAGGGGGAGAAACAGGAGGCTGCAAACAGAGGGGGGGAAACAGGAGGCTGCCATCAGAGGGGGGAAAACGGAAGGCTGCAAACAGAGCGGGAGAAACGGGAGGCTGCAATCAGAGGGGGAGAAACAGGAGGCTGCAAGCAGAGGGGGAGAAACAGGAGGCTGCAAACAGAGGGGGAGAAACAGGAGGCTGCAAACAGAGGGGGAGAAACAGGAGGCTGCAAACCGAGGGGGAGAAACTGGAGGGTGTAAACAGAGGGGGAGAAACGGGAGGCTGCAAACAGAGGGGGAGAAACAGGAGGCTGCAAACAGAGGGGGAGATAGAGGAGGCTGCAAACAGAGGGGGCGAAACAGTAGGCTGAAATCAGAGGGGGAGAAACAGCAGGCTGCAAACAGAGGGGGAGAAACGGGAGGGTATAAACAGAGGGGCAGAAACAGGAGGCTGCAAACAGAGGGGGAGAAACAGGCGGCTGCAAACAGAGGGGGAGAATCAGGAGGCGGCAAACAGAGGGGGAGAAATAGGAGGCTGAAAACAGATGGGGAGAAACAGGAGGCTGCAAACAGAGGGGGAGAAACAGGAGGCTGCAAACAGAGGGGAAGAAACGTGAGGCTGCAAACGGAGGGGGAGAAACGGGAGGCTGCAAACAGAGGGGGAGAAACGGGAGGCTGTAAACTGAGGGGGAGAAACGGGAGGCTGCAAACAGTGGGGGAGAAATGGGAGGCGGCAAACTGAGGGGGAGAAACAGGAGGCTGAAAACAGAGGGCGAGAAACAGGAGTCTGCAATCAGAGGGGCAGAAACAGGAGGCTGCAAACAGAGGGGGAGAAACAGGAGGCTGCAAACAGAGGGGGAGAAACAGGAGTCTGCAAACAGAGGGGCAGAAACAGGAGGGTGCAAACTGAGTGGGAGAAACAGGAGGCTGCAAACAGAGGGGGAGAAACAGGAGGCGGCAAACAGAGGGGGAGGAATAGTAGGCTGAAAACAGAGGGGGAGAAACAGGAGGCTGCAAACAGAGAGGGTGAAACAGGAGGCTGCTAACAGAGGGCGAGAAACAGGAGGCTGCAAACAGAGGGGGAGAAACAGGAGGCTGCAAACTGAGGGGGAGAAACAGGAGTCTGCAAACTGAGGGGGAGAAACAGGAGGCTGCAAACAGACGGGGAGAAACAGGAGGCTGCAAACAGAGGGGGAGAAACAGGAGGCTGCAAACAGAGGGGGAGAAACCGGAGGCTGCAAACGGAGGGGGAGAAACGGGAGGCTGCAAACGGAGGGGGAGAAACGGCAGGCTGCAAACGGAGGGGGAGAAACGGGAGGCTGCAAACGGAGGGGGAGAAACGGGAGGCTGCAAACGGAGGGGGAGAAACAGTAGGCTGCAAACAGAGGGGGAGAAACAGGAGTCTGCAATCAGAGGGGCAGAAACAGGAGGCTGCAAACTGAGGGGGAGAAACAGGAGGCTGCAAACAGAGGGGGAGAAACAGGAGGCGGCAAACAGAGGGGGAGAAATAGTAGGCTGAAAACAGAGGGGGAGAAACCGGAGGCTGCAAACGGAGGGGGAGAAACGGGAGGCTGCAAACGGAGGGGGAGAAACGGGAGGCTGCAAACGGAGGGGGAGAAACGGGAGGCTGCAAACAGAGGGAGAGCAACAGGAGGCTGTAAACAGATGGGGAGAAACAGGAGGCTGCAAAAAGAGGGGGAGAAACAGGAGGCTGCAAACAGAGAGGTTGAAACAGGAGGCTGCAAACAGAGAGGGAGAAACAGGAAGTTGGAAACAGAGGGGGAGAAACAGGAGGCTGCAAACAGAGGGGGAGAAACAGTAGGCTGAAAACTGAGGGGGAGAAACGGGAGGCTGCAAACAGAGGGGCAGAAACAGGAGGGTGCAAACTGAGTGGGAGAAACAGGAGGCTGCAAACAGAGGGGGAGAAACAGGAGGCGGCAAACAGAGGGGGAGGAATAGTAGGCTGAAAACAGAGGGGGAGAAACAGGAGGCTGCAAACAGAGAGGGTGAAACAGGAGGCTGCTAACAGAGGGCGAGAAACAGGAGGCTGCAAACAGAGGGGGAGAAACAGGAGGCTGCAAACTGAGGGGGAGAAACAGGAGTCTGCAAACTGAGGGGGAGAAACAGGAGGCTGCAAACAGACGGGGAGAAACAGGAGGCTGCAAACAGAGGGGGAGAAACAGGAGGCTGCAAACAGAGGGGGAGAAACAGGAGGCTGCAAACAGATGGGGAGAAACCGGAGGCTGCAAAAAGAGGGGGAGAAACAGGAGGCTGCAAACAGAGGTTGAAACAGGAGGCTGCAAACAGATGGGGAGAAACCGGAGGCTGCAAAAAGAGGGGGAGAAACAGGAGGCTGCAAACAGAGGTTGAAACGGGAGGCTACAAACAGAGGGGGAGAAACAGGAGACTGCAAACAGAGCGGGAGAAACGGGAGGGTGCAATCAGAGGGGGAGAAACAGGAGGCTGCAAACAGAGGGGGAGAAACAGTAGGCTGAAAACAGAGGGGGAGAAGCAGGAGGCTGCAAGCAGAGGGGGAGAAACAGGAGGCTGCAAACAGAGGGGGAGAAACAGGAGGCTGCAAACAGAGGGGGAGAAACGGGATGGTGTAAACAGAGGGGGAGAAACGGGAGGCTGCAAACAGAGGGGGGGAATCAGGAGGCTGCCATCAGAGGGGGAGAATCAGGAGGCTGCAAACAGAGGGGGAGAACCAGGAGGCTGCAAACAGAGGGGGGGGAAACGGTAGGCTGAAATCAGAGGGGGAGAAACAGGAGGCTGCAAACAGAGGGGGAGAAACGGGAGGGTGTAAACAGAGGGGGAGAAACGGGAGGCTGCAAACAGAGGGGGAGAAAGAGGAGGCTGCAAACAGAGGGGGAGAAAGAGGAGGCTGCAAACAGAGGGGGAGAAACAGTAGGCTGAAGTCAGAGGGGGAGAAACAGGAGGCTGCAAACAGAGGGGGAGAAACAGGAGGCTGCTAACAGAGGGGGTGAAACAGGAGGCTGCTAACAGAGGGGGAGAAACAGGAGGCTGCAAACAGAGGGGGAGAAACAGGAGTCTGCAAACAGAGGGGCAGAAACAGGAGGCTGCAAACAGAGGGGGAGAAACAGGCGGCTGAAAACAGAGGGGGAGAAACAGGAGGCGGCAAACAGGAGGGGAGAAACAGTAGGCTGCAAACAGAGGGGGAGAAACAGTCGGCTGAAAACAGAGGGGGAGAAGCAGGAGGCTGCATGCAGATGGGGAGAAACAGGAGCCTGCAAACAGAGGGGCAGAAACAGGAGGCTGCAAGCAGAGGGGGAGAAACAGGAGGCTGCAAACAGAGGGGGAGAAACATGAGGCGCCAAACAGAGGGGGAGAAATAGTAGGCTTAAAACAGAGGGGGAGAAACAGGAGGCGGCAAACAGAGGGGGAGAAATAGTAGGCTGAAAACAGAGGGGGAGAAACAGGAGGCTGCAAACAGAGGGGGAGAAACAGGAGGCTGCAAATAGAGGGGGAGAAACAAGAGTCTGCAAACGGAGGGGCAGAAACAGGAGGCTGCAAACAGAGGGGGAGAAACAGGAGGCTGCAAACAGAGGGGGAGATACAGGAGGCTGCAAACAGAGGGGGAGAAACAGTAGGCTGAAAACAGAGGGGGAGAAACAGCAGGCTGCAAACAGAGGGGGAGAAACAAGAGGCTGCAAACAGCGGGGGAGAAACAGGAGGCTGCAAACAGAGGGGGAGAAACAGGAGGCTGCAAACAGAGGGGGAGAAACAGTAGGCTGAAAACTGAGGGGGAGAAACGGGAGGCTGTAAACAGAGGGGGAGAAACAGGAGGCTGCAAACAGAGGGGGAGAAACAGGAGTCTGCAAACAGAGGGGCAGAAACAGGAGGCTGCAAACAGAGGGGGAGTAACAGGCGGCTGCAAACAGAGGGGGAGAATCAGGAGGCGGCAAACAGAGGGGGAGAAATAGAAGGCTGAAAACAGATGGGGAGAAACAGGAGGCTGCAAACAGAGGGGGAGAAACAGGAGGCTGCAAACAGAGGAGGAGAAACGGGAGGCTGCAAACGGAGGGGAAGAAACGTGAGGCTGCAAACGGAGGGGGAGAAACGGGAGGCTGCAAACAGAAGGGGAGAAACGGGAGGCTGTAAACTGAGGGGGAGAAACAGGAGGCTGCAAACAGAGGGGGAGAAACAGGAGGCTGCAAACAGAGGGGGAGAAACAGGAGTCTGCAATCAGAGGGGCAGAAACAGGAGGCTGCAAACAGAGTGGGAGAAACAGGAGGCTGCAAACAGAGGGGGAGAAACAGGAGGCGGCAAACAGAGGGGGAGAAATAGTAGGCTGAAAACAGAGGGGGAGAAACCGGAGGCTGCAAACGGAGGGGGAGAAACGGGAGGCTGCAAACAGAGGGGGAGAAACGGGAGGCTACAAACAGAGGGGGAGAAACAGGAGGCTGCAAACAGATGGGGAGAAAGCGGTGGCTGCAATAAGAGGGGGAGAAACAGGAGGCTGCAAACAGAGAGGTTGAAACAGGAGGCTGAAAACAGAGGGCGAGAATCAGGAGGCTGCAAACAGAGGGGGAGAAACAGGAGTCTGCAAACAGAGGGGGAGAAACAGGAGGCTGCAAACGGAGGGGAAGAAACGTGAGGCTGCAAACGGAGGGGGAGAAACAGGAGGCTGCAAACAGAGGGGGAGAAACGGGAGGCTGTAAACTGAGGGGGAGAAACGGGAGGCTGCAAACAGTGGGGGAGAAACGGGAGGCGGCAAACTGAGGGGGAGAAACAGGAGGCTGAAAACAGAGGGCGAGAAACAGGAGGCTGCAAACAGAGGGGGAGAAACAGGAGGCTGCAAACAGAGGGGGAGAAACAGGAGTCTGCAAACAGAGGGGCAGAAACAGGAGGCTGCAAACAGAGGGGGAGAAACAGGAGGCTGCAAACAGAGGGGGAGAAACAGGAGGCGGCAAACAGAGGGGGAGAAATAGTAGGCTGAAAACAGAGGGGGAGAAACCGGAGGCTGCAAACGGAGGGGGAGAAACGGGAGGCTGCAAACGGAGGGGGAGAAACGGCAGGCTGCAAACGGAGGGGGAGAAACGGGAGGCTGCAAACGGAGGGGGAGAAACGGGAGGCTGCAAACGGAGGGGGAGAAACGGGAGGCTGCAAACGGAGGGGGAGAAACAGTAGGCTGCAAACAGAGGGGTAGAAACAGGAGTCTGCAATCAGAGGGGCAGAAACAGGAGGCTGCAAACTGAGGGGGAGAAACAGGAGGCTGCAAACAGAGGGGGAGAAACAGGAGGCGGCAAACAGAGGGGGAGAAATAGTAGGCTGAAAACAGAGGGGGAGAAACCGGAGGCTGCAAACGGAGGGGGAGTAACGGGAGGCTGCAAACGGAGGGGGAGAAACGGGAGGCTGCAAACGGAGGGGGAGAAACGGGAGGCTGCAAACAGAGGGAGAGCAACAGGAGGCTGCAAACAGATGGGGAGAA
The DNA here is from genome assembly GCA_037974335.1 of Prionace glauca. Lineage (NCBI taxonomy): Eukaryota > Metazoa > Chordata > Chondrichthyes > Carcharhiniformes > Carcharhinidae > Prionace > Prionace glauca. The sequence goes on from CM075759.1 coordinate 29,765,728, forward strand.
ACAGGAGGCTGCAAAAAGAGGGGGACAAAGAGGAGGCTGCAAACAGAGAGGTTGAAACAGGAGGCTGCAAACAGAGGGCGAGAAACAGGAGGCTGCAAACAGAGAGGGAGAAACAGGAGGTTGGAAACAGAGGGGGAGAAACAGGAGGCTGCAAACAGAGGGGGAGAAACAGTAGGCTGAAAACTGAGGGGGAGAAACGGGAGGCTGTAAAGAGAGGGGGAGAAACAGGAGGCTGCAAACAGAGGGGGAGAAACAGGAGTCTGCAAACAGAGGGGCAGAAACAGGAGGGTGCAAACAGAGTGGGAGAAACAGGAGGCTGCAAACGGAGGGGGAGAAACGGGAGGCTGCAAACGGAGGGGGAGAAACGGGAGGCTGCAAACGGAGGGGGAGGAACAGGAGGCTGCAAACAGATGGGGAGAAACAGGAGGCTGCAAAAAGAGGGCGAGAAACAGGAGGCTGCAAACAGAGGTGGAGAAACAGGAGGCTGCAAACAGAGGTGGAGAAACAGGAGGCTGAAAACAAAGGGGGAGAAACAGGAGGCTGCAAACAGAGGGGGAGAAACAGGAGGTTGGACACAGAGGGGGAGAAACAGGAGGCTGCAAACAGAGGGGGAGAAACAGTAGGCTGAAAACTGAGGGGGAGAAACGGGAGGCTGTAAAGAGAGGTGGAGAAACAGGAGGCTGCAAACAGAGGGCGGGGGGAAACAGGAGTCTGCAAACAGAGGGGCAGAAACAGGAGGGTGCAAACAGAGTGGGAGAAACAGGAGGCTGCAAACAGAGGGGGAGAAACAGGAGGCGGCAAACAGAGGTGGAGAAATAGTAGGCTGAAAACAGAGGGGGAGAAACAGGAGACTGCAAACAGAGGGGGAGAAACAGGAGGCTGCAAACTGAGGGGGAGAAACGGGAGGCTGCAAACAGAGAGGGAGAAACAGGAGGTTGGAAACAGAGGGGGAGAAACAGGAGGCTGCAAACAGAGGGGGAGAAACAGTAGGCTGAAAACTGAGGGGGAGAAACGGGAGGCTGTAAAGAGAGGGGGAGAAACAGGAGGCTGCAAACAGAGGGGGAGAAACAGGAGGCTGCAAACAGAGGGGCAGAAACAGGAGGGTGCAAACAGAGTGGGAGAAACAGGAGGCTGCAAACAGAGGGGGAGAAACAGGAGGCGGCAAACAGAGGGGGAGAAATAGTAGGCTGAAAACAGAGGGGGAGAAACAGGAGGCTGCAAACAGAGAGGGTGAAACAGGAGGCCGCTAACAGAGGGCGAGAAACAGGAGGCTGCAAACAGAGGGGGAGAAACAGGAGGCTGCAAACTGAGGGGGAGAAACAGGAAGCGGCAAACAGAGGGGGAGAAATAGTAGGCTGAAAACAGAGGGGGAGAAACGGGAGGCTGCAAACGGAGGGGGAGAAACGGGAGGCTGCAAACGGAGGGGGAGAAACGGGAGGCTGCAAACGGAGGGGGAGAAACGGGAGGCTGCAAACGGAGGGGGAGAAACGGGAGGCTGCAAACGGAGGGGGAGAAACGGGAGGCTGCAAACGGAGGGGGAGAAACGGGAGGCTGCAAACGGAGGGGGAGAAACGGGAGGCTGCAAACGGAGGGGGAGAAACGGGAGGCTGCAAACAGAGGGGGAGGAACAGGAGGCTGCAAACAGATGGGGAGAAACAGGAGGCTGCAAAAAGAGGGCGAGAAACAGGAGGCTGCAAACAGAGGTGGAGAAACAGGAGGCTGCAAACAGAGGTGGAGAAACAGGAGGCTGAAAACAAAGGGGGAGAAACAGGAGGCTGCAAACAGAGGGGGAGAAACAGGAGGCTGCAAACAGAGGGGGAGAAACAGGAGGCTGCAAACAGAGGGGGAGAAACAGTAGGCTGAAAACTGAGGGGGAGAAACGGGAGGCTGTATAGAGAGGTGGAGAAACAGGAGGCTGCAAACAGAGGGCGGGGGGAAACAGGAGTCTGCAAACAGAGGGGCAGAAACAGGAGGGTGCAAACAGAGTGGGAGAAACAGGAGGCTGCAAACAGAGGGGGAGAAACAGGAGGCGGCAAACAGAGGTGGAGAAATAGTAGGCTGAAAACAGAGGGGGAGAAACAGGAGACTGCAAACAGAGGGGGAGAAACAGGAGGCTGCAAACTGAGGGGGAGAAACGGGAGGCTGCAAACAGAGGGGGAGAAACGGGAGGCTGCAAACAGAGGGGGAGAAACGGGAGGCTGCAAACAGAGGGGGAGAAACAGGAGGCTGCAAACAGATGGGGAGAAACAGGAGGCTGCAAAAAGAGGGGGAGAAACAGGAGGCTGCAAACAGAGAGGGTGAAATAGGAGGCTGCAAACAGAGGGGGAGAAACAGGAGGCTGCAAACTGAGGGGGAGAAACAGGAGGCTGCAAACTGAGGGGGAGAATCAGGAGGCTGCATACAGACGGGGAGAAACAGCAGCCTGAAAACAGAGGGGGAGAAACAGGAGGCTGCAAACAGAGGGGGAGAAACGGGAGGCCACAAACGGAGGGGGAGGAACGGGAGGCTGCAAACGGCAGGGGAGAAACGGGAGGCTGCAAACAGAGGGGGAGAATCGGGTGGCTGCAAACAGAGGGGGAGAAACAGGAGGCTGCAAACAGATGGGGAGAAAGCGGAGGCTGCAAAAAGAGGGGGAGAAACAGGAGGCTGCAAACAGAGAGGTTGAAACAGGAGGCTGCAAACAGAGGGCGAGAATCAGGAGGCTGCAAACAGAGGGGGAGAAACAGTAGTCTGCAAAAAGAGGGGGAGAAACAGGAGGCTGCAAACAGAGGGGGAGAAACTGGAGGCTGCAAACAGAGGGGGAGAAACTGGAGGCTGCAAACAGAGGGGGAGAAACTGGAGGCTGCAAACAGAGGGGGAGAAACGGGAGGCTGCAAACAGAGGGGGGGGAAACGGGAGGCTGCAAACAGAGGGGGGGGAAACGGGAGGCTGCAAACAGAGGGGGAAAAACAGGAGGCTGCAAACAGAGGGGGAAAAACAGGAGGCTGCAAACAGAGGGGGGGAAACAGGAGGCTGCCATCAGAGGGGGGAAAACAGAAGGCTGCAAACAGAGCGGGAGAAACGGGAGGCTGCAATCAGAGGGGGAGAAACAGGAGGCTGCAAACAGAGGGGGAGAAACAGTAGGCTGAAAACAGAGGGGGAGAAGCAGGAGGCTGCAAACAGAGGGGGGAGAAACGGGAGGGTGTAAACAGAGGGGGAGAAACGGGAGGCTGCGAACAGAGGGGGAGAAAGAGGAGGCTGCAAACAGAGGGGGAGAAACAGTAGGCTGAAATCAGAGGGGGAGAAACAGCAGGCTGCAAACAGAGGGGGAGAAACGGGAGGGTATAAACAGAGGGGGAGAAACGGGAGGCTGCAAACAGAGGGGGAGAAACAGGAGTCTGCAAACAGAGGGGCAGAAACAGGAGGCTGCAAACAGAGGGGGAGAAACAGGTGGCTGCAAACAGAGGGGGAGAATCAGGAGGCAGTAAACAGAGGGGGAGAAATAGTAGGCTGAAAACAGATGGGGAGAAACAGGAGGCTGCAAACAGAGGGGGAGAAACGGGAGGCTGCAAACGGAGGGGAAGAAACGTGAGGCTGCAAACGGAGGGGGAGAAACGGGAGGCTGTAAACTGAGGGGGAGAAACGGGAGGCTGCAAACAGTGGGGGAGAAACGGGAGGCGGCAAACAGTGGGGGAGAAACAGTAGGCTGAAAACAGAGGGCGAGAAACAGGAGGCTGCAAACAGAGGGGGAGAAACAGGAGGCTGCAAACAGAGGGGGAGAAACAGGAGGCTGCAAACAGAGGGGGAGAAACAGGAGGCTGCAAACAGAGGGGGAGAAACAGGAGGCTGCAAACAGAGGGGGAGAAACAGGAGGCTGCAAACAGAGGGGGAGAAACAGGAGGCTGCAAACAGAGGGGGAGAAACAGGCGGCTGCAAACAGAGGGGGAGAAACAGGCGGCTGCAAACGGAGGGGGAGAAACGGGAGGCTGCAAACGGAGGGGGAGAAACGGGAGGCTGCAAACGGAGGGGGAGAAACGGGAGGCTGCAAACGGAGGGGGAGAAACGGGAGGCTGCAAACAGATGGGGAGAAACAGGAGGCTGCAAACAGAGGTGGAGAAACAGGAGGCTGCAAACAGAGGTGGAGAAACAGGAGGCTGAATACAAAGGGGGAGAAACAGGAGGCTGAATACAAAGGGGGAGAAACAGGAGGCTGCAAACAGAGGGGGAGAAACAAGAGGCTGCAAACAGAGGGGGAGAAACAGGAGGTTGGACACAGAGGGGGAGAAACAGGAGGCTGCAAACAGAGGGGGAGAAACAGTAGGCTGAAAACTGAGGGGGAGAAACGGGAGGCTGTAAAGAGAGGTGGAGAAACAGGAGGCTGCAAACAGAGGGGGGGGAAACAGGAGTCTGCAAACAGAGGGGCAGAAACAGGAGGGTGCAAACAGAGTGGGAGAAACAGGAGGCTGCAAACAGAGGGGGAGAAACAGGAGGCTGCAAACAGATGGGGAGAAACAGGAGGCTGCAAACAGAGGGGGAGAAACAGGAGGCTGCAAACAGAGAGAGTGAAAGAGGAGGCTGCAAACAGAGGGCGAGAAACAGGAGGCTGCAAACAGAGGGCGAGAAACAGGAGGCTGCAAACTGAGGAGGAGAAACAGGAGTCTGCAAACTGAGGGGGAGAATCAGGAGGCTGCATACAGATGGGGAGAAACAGGAGGCTGCAAACAGAGGGGGAGAAACGGGAGGCTGCAAACAGAGGGGGGGAAACGGGAGGCTGCAAACAGAGGGGGAGAAACGGGAGGCTGCAAACAGAGGGGGAGAAACAGAAGGCTGCAAACAGAGGGGGGGAAACAGGTGGCTGCCATCAGAGGGGGGAAAACAGAAGGCTGCGAACAGAGCGGGAGAAACGGGAGGCTGCAAACAGAGGGGGAGGAACAGGAGGCTGCAAACAGATGGGGAGAAACAGGAGGCTGCAAAAAGAGGGGGAGAAACAGGAGGCTGCAAACAGAGGTGGAGAAACAGGAGGCTGCAAACAGAGGTGGAGAAACAGGAGGCTGAAAACAAAGGGGGAGAAACAGGAGGCTGCAAACAAAGGGGGAGAAACAGGAGGCTGCAAACAGAGGGGGAGAAACAAGAGGCTGCAAACAGAGGGGGAGAAACAGGAGGCTGCAAACAGAGGGGGAGAAACAGGAGGCTGCAAACAGAGGGGGAGAAACAGTAGGCTGAAAACTGAGGGGGAGAAACGGGAGGCTGTAAAGAGAGGGGGAGAAACAGGAGGCGGTAAACAAAGGGGGAGAAACAGGAGTCAACCAGCTCCATCAACAAACAGCATCAACCAGCTCCATCAACAAACAGCATCAACCAGCTCCATCAACAAACAGTATAACTCAGCTCCATCAACAATGTATCAAACAGCAACGTCAGCAACAATCATCAAGCAGGTCCGTCAACAAACAGCATCAACCAGGTCCATCAACAAACTGCATCAACCAGCTCCATCAACAAACAGCATCAACAAGCTGCATCAACAAACAGCATCAACCACCTTCATCAACAAACAGCATCAACCAGCTCCATGATCAAACAGCATCAACCAGCTCCATGATCAAACAGCATCAACCAGCTCCATCAACAAACAGCATCAACCAGCTCCATCAACAACCAGCATCAACCAGCTCCATCAAAAACCAGCATCAACCAGCTGCATCAACAACCAGCATCAACCAGCTCCATCAACAAACATCATCAACCAGCTCCATCAACAAACATCATCAACCAGCTCCATCAACAAACATCATCAACCAGCTCCGTCAACAAACAGCATCAACCAGCTCCATCAGCAAACAGCATCAACCAGCTCCATCAACAAACAGCATCAACCAGCTCCATCAACAAACGGCATCAACGAGCTCCATCAGCGAAAAGCATCAACCAGCTCCATCAACAAACAGCATCAACCAGCTCCATCAACAAACAGCATCAACCAGCTCCATCAACAAACAGTATAACTCAGCTCCATCAACAATGTATCAAACAGCAACGTCAGCAACAATCATCAAGCAGGTCCTTCAACAAACAGCATCAACCAGCTCCATCAACAAACATCATCAAGGAGCTTCGTCACGAAACAGGAATCGGCATCAACCAGATCCATCAACAAAAAGCATCAACCAGCTCCATGAACAAACAGCATCAACCAGCTCCATCGACAAACAGCAGCAACCAGCTCCATCGACAAACAGCATCAACCGGCTCCATCAGCAAACAGCATCAACCAGCTCCATCAACAAACAGCATCAAGCAGCTCCCTCAACAAACAGCATCAACCAGCTCCATCAACAAACAGCATCAAGCAGCTAGATCAACAAACAGCATCAACCAGCTCCATCAGCAAACAGCATCAACCAGCTCCATCACCAAACAGCATCAACCAGCTTCATCAGCAAACAGCATCAACCAGCTCCACAAACAAACAGCATCAAACAGCTAAAGGAACAAACAGCATCAAACAACTCCAACAACAAACAGCATCAACCAGATCCATCAGCAAACAGCATCAAGCAGCTCCACCAGGAAACGGCATCAACCAGCTCCATCAACAACCAGCATCAAACAGCTAAAGCACCAATCAGCATCAACCAGCTCCATCAACAACCAGCATTAACCAGCTCCATCAACAACCAGCATCAACCAGCTCCATCAACAAACAGTATCAACCAGCTCCATCCACAAACAGCATCAACCAGCTCCATCAACAAACAGCATCAACCAGCTCCATCAACAAACAGCATCAACCAGCTCCATCAACAAACAGCAGCAACCAGCTCCATCAGCAAACAGCATCAACCAGCTCCATCAACAGAAAGCATCAACCAGCTCCATCAACAAACAGCATCAACCAGCTCCATCAACAAACATCGTCAACCAGCTCCATCAACAAACAGCAGCAACCAGCTCCATCAACAAACAGCATCAACCAGCTCCATCAGCAAACAGCATCAACCAGCTCCATCAGCAAACAGCATCAACCAGCTCCATCAACAAACAGCATCAACCAGCTCCATCAACAAATAGCATCAACAAGTTCCATCAACAAACAACATCAACCAGCTCCATCAGCAAACAGCATCAACCAGCTCCATCAACAAACAGCATCAACCAGCTCCATCAACAGAAAGCATCAACCTGCTCCATCAACAAACAGCATCAAGCAGCTCCATCAACAAACAGCATCAAGCAGCTCCATCAACAAACAGCATCAAACAGCTCCATCAGGAAACAGCATCAACCAGCTCCATCAACAAACAGCATCAACCAGCTCCATCAACAAACGGTATCAACCAGCTCCATCAGCGAAAATCATCAACCAGCTCCATCAACAAACAGCATCAACCAGCTCCATCAACAAACAGCATCAACCAGCTCCATCAACAAACAGCATCAACCAGCTCCATGAGCGAAAAACATCAACCAGCTCCATCAACAAACAGCATGAACCAGCTTAATCAACAAACAGCATCAACCAGCTCCATCAACAAACAGTATAACCCAGCTCCATCAACAATGTATCAAACAGCAACGTCAGCAAAAATCATCAAGCAGCTCCTTCAACAAACAGCATCAACCAGCTCCATCAACATACAGCATCAAGGAGCTTCATCACGAAACAGGAATCGGCATCAACCAGATCCATCAACAAACAGCATCAACCAGCTCCATCAGCAAACATCATCAACCAGCTCCATCAACAAACAGCATCAGCCAGCTCCATCAACAAATAGCATCAACCAGCTGCATCAGCAAACAGCATCAACCAGCTCCATCAACAAACAGAATCAACAAGCTCCATCAACAAACAGCATCAACCAGCTCCATCAACAAACAGTATAACCCAGCTCCATCAACAAATTATCAAACAGCAACGTCAGCAAAAATCATCAAGCAGCTCCTTCAACAAACAGCATCAACCAGCTCCATCAACAAACAGGATCAAGCAGCTCCATCAACAAACAGCATCAAGCAGCTCCAACAACAAACAGCATCAACGAGCTCCATCAACAAACAGCATCAACCAGCTCCATCAACAAACAGTATCAACCAGCTCCATCAACAGAAAGCATCAACCAGCTACATCAGCAAACAACATCAACCAGCTCCATCAACAAACATCATCAACCAGCTCCATCAACAAACATCATCAACCAGCTCCATCAACAAACACCATCAACCAGCTACATCAGCAAACAGCACCAACCAGCTACATCAGCAAACAGCACCAACCAGCTCCATCATCAAACAACATCAACCAGCTCCATCAACAAACAGCATCAACCAGCTCCATGAACAAACAGCATCAACCAGCTGCATCAGGAAACAGCATCAACCAGCTCCATCAACAAAGAGTATCAACCAGCTCCATCAACAAACAGCATCAACAAGCTCCATCAACAAACAGCATCAACCAGCTCCATCAGGAAACGGCATCAACCAGCTCCATCCACAAACAGCATCAACCAGCTCCATCACCAAACCTCATCAACCAGCTCCATCACCAAACAGCACCAACCAGCTCCGTCAACAAACAGCATCAACCAGCTCCATCAGCAAACAGCATCAACCAGCTCCATCAACAAACAGCATCAACCAGCTCCATCAACAAACGACATCAACCAGCTCCATCAGCGAAAAGCATCAACCAGCTCCATCAACAAACAGCATCAACCAGCTCCATCAACAAACAGTATAACTCAGCTCCATCAACAATGTATCAAACAGAAACGTCAGCAACAATCATCAGGCAGGTCCTTCAACAAACAGCCTCAACCAGCTCCATCAACAAACAGCATCAAGGAGCTTCGTCACGAAACAGGAATCGGCATCAACCAGATCCATCAACAAAAAGCACCAACCAGCTCCATGAACAAACGGCATCAACCAGCTCCATCAACAAACAGCATCAGCCAGCTCCATCAACAAGCAGCATCAACCAGCTCCATCAACAAACAGCTTCAACCAGCTCCGTCAACAAACAGCATCAACCAGCTCCATCAACAAACAGCATCAACCAGCTCCATCAACAAACAGCATCAACCAGCTGCATCAGCGAAAAGCATCAACCAGCTCCATCAACAAACAGCATGAACCAGCTTAATCAACAAACAGCATCAACCAGCTCCATCAACAAACAGTACAACCCAGCTCCATCAACAATGTATCAAACAGCAACGTCAGCAAAAATCATCAAGCAGCTCCTTCAACAAACAGCATCAACCAGCTCCTTCAACAAACAGCATCAAGGAGCTTCATCACGAAACAGGAATCGGCATCAACCAGATCCATCAACAAACAGCATCAAACAGCTCCATCAGCAAACAGCATCAACCAGCTCCATCAACAAACAGCATCAACCAGATCCATCAACAAACAGAATCGACAAGCTCCATCAACAAACAGCATCAACCCGCTCCATCAACAGCATCTAGCAGCTCCATCAACAAACAGCATTAACCAGCTCCATCAGCAAACAGCAACAACCAGCTCCATCAGCGAAAAGCATCAACCAGCTCCATCAACAACCAGCATCAACCTGCTGCATCAACAACCAGCATCAACCAGCTCCATCAACAAACAACATCAACCAGCTCCATCAGCAAACAGCATCAACCAGCTCCAACAAACAACATCAACCAGCTCCATCAGCAAACAGCATCCACCAGCTCCATCAACAAACAGCATCAACCAGCTCCATCAACAAACAGCATCAACCAGCTCCATCAACAGACAGCATCAACCAGCTCCATCAACAGACAGCATCAACCAGCTCCATCAGGAAACGGCATCAACCAGCTCTATGAGCAAACAGCATCAACCAGCTCCATCAACAAACAACATCAACCAGCACCATCAACAAAGTGCATCAACCAGCTCCATCAACAAAGAGCATCAACCAGCTCCATCAACAAAGAGCATCAACCAGCTCCATGAACAAACAACATCAACCAGCTCCATCAGCAAACAGCATCAACCAGCTCCATCAGCAAACAGGATAAACCAACTCCATCAACAAACAGCATCAACCAGCTCCATCAGCAAAAAGCATCAACCAGCTCCATGAACAAACAGCATCAACCAGCTCCATCAGCAAAAAGCATCAACCAGCTCCATCAGCAAACTGGATCAACCAGCTACATCAACAAACAACATCAACCAGCTGCATCAACAAACAGCATCAACAAGCTCCATCAACAAACAGCATCAACCAGCTCCATCAACAAACAGCATCAACAAGCTCTATCAGCAAACAGCATCAACCAGCTCCATCAAGAAACAGCATCAGCCAGCTCCATCAACAAATAACATCAACCAGATCCATGAGCAAACAGCATCAACCAGCTTCATCAACAAACAGCATCAACCAGCTCCATCAACAAACAGCATCAACAAGCACTATCAGCAAACAGCATCAACCAGCTCCATCAACAAACAGCATCAACCAGCTCCATCAACAAACAACATCAACCAGCTGCATCAACAAACAGCATCAACCAGCTCCATCAACAAACAGCATCAACCAGCTCCATCAACAAACAGCGTCAACCAGCTCCATCAACAAACAACAGCAACCAGCTCCATCAACAAACAGCATCAACCATCTCCATCAACAAACAGCATCGACCAGCTTCATCAACAAACAGCATCAACCAGCTTCATCAACAAACAGCATCAACAAGCACTATCAGCAAACAGCATCAACCAGCTCCATCAGCAAACAGCATCAACCAGCTCCATCAACAAACAGCATCAACCAGCTCCATCAACAAACAGCATCAACCAGCACCATCAACAAAGAGCATCAACCAACTCCATCAACAAACAGGATCAACCAGCTGCATTTACAAAGAGCATCAACCAGCTGCATTTACAAAGAGCATCAACCAGCTCCATCAACAAAGAGCATCAACCAGCTCCATCAACAAAGAGCATCAACCAGCTCCATCAACAAAGAGCATCAACCAGCTCCATCAACAAAGAGCATCAACCAGCTCCATGAACAAACAGCATCAACCAGCTCCATCAACAAACAGCATCAACCAGCTCCATCAACAGACAGCATCAACCAGCTCCATCAACAGACAGCATCAACAAGCTCCATCAGGAAACGGCATCAACCAGCTCCATCAGGAAAAGGCATCAACCAGCTCCATCAGGAAACGGCATCAACCAGCTCCATCAGGAAACGGCATCAACCAGCTCCATCAGGAAACGGCATCAACCAGCTCCATCAGGAAACGGCATCAACCAGCTCCATCAGGAAACGGCATCAACCAGCTCCATCAGGAAACGGCATCAACCAGCTCCATCAGGAAACGGCATCAACCAGCTCCATCAGGAAACGGCATCAACCAGCTCCATCAGGAAACGGCATCAACCAGCTCCATCAGGAAACGGCATCAACCAGCTCCAAAGAACAAAGCACGGGAAGCAGGCCCTTTGGCCCAACGAGCCCGCGCCGCCGTCCCATTGTCAGTGACCTATTCATGGTTTTAGTCTATGCCTAATGTGTGAGGATCAGGGAGGTCCAATATAGGGACAATTTGTTACCCAATCAATCAGCCTAAAAGCACATTTTTGGGATGTGAGAGGAAACCGGAGCACTCGGAGGAATAGCTTGAACCAAGACAGTTGTCGTCACTGTTAGCCACATGCTCTCTTACTTCAACGTCAACCACCTGCCCAGGCTCATTCCCCAGAACCAAGTCCAGTATAGCCCCCTCTCTGGTCGGGCTATCCACGTACTGCTCAAGGGATCCTTCCATTCCATACTGTACAAATTCCTCCCCGTCAGCACCCTCTGACCTCGGTACATTCCAATCTACCCCGGGGAGATTAAAATCTTCCACTACCACCACCCTATTCTTCCTGCACGTATCTAGAATGTCCCTGCTTATCCCTTCTTCCACAGCCCTCGGGCTGTTGGGCGGTCTGGAGTACACACCCAACATAGTAACATCTCCCTTCCTATTCCTGAACTCCACCCATAGCGACTCAATTCCTATATCCTCCATACCTCCTTCCCTCAGCACTGCTATGATGCAATCCTTAACTAACAACGTCACTCCCCCACCTCTCAGCGACCCACCCCTATCTCGCCCGAATCACGTATACCCAGGAACATTCAACTGCCAGTGCTGCCCTTCCTTTAACCAAGTCTCTGTCACCGCCACCACTTCCAACTTCCTTTCGAACATTAATGCCTTCAGTTCATCTGTTTTGCCAATCACACTCCTGGCATTGAAACACATGCACCAAAGACGCTCAGAAACAATCCGATGCTTCTTCCTACCCTCCGGGTTTACCCTATCCCCAATCCCAGTTCCATCCACCTCCCCACCCACTCTCCATATTAGTTTAAACCCTGCCGAAACACTCCAGCTAACCTTCCAGCTAAGATATGCATGCCCTTCCCAGTTAACTGTACCCCATTCCTCTTGTATATTTGCCCGTCTTTCATAAAGACTTCCCAGTGATCTACGAATCTAAAACCCTCTGCCCTACACCAATCCTTCAACCACGCATTTAGTTGGATTATTTCATTATTTCTAGCCCTGCTAGCCCCAGGCACCGGCAGCAGCCCAGAGAATGCACCCTGGAGGCCCTACATTTCAGCCTGGCCCCAACTCCCTGAACTGCCTACGTATGTCCCCCCTGCACTTTGTTCCTACATCCTTCTCTGCTACGTGCACTATCACATCAGACTCAGTCCTTCCACCCTTCAAAATTCCCTCTACCCTGTCTGAAACATCCTGTACCCCTGCTCCAGGGAGGCAGACTAGCATCCTGGAGTCTCGCTTTTGCCCACAGAACCATCTGTCAATCCCCTTGACTTTCCCATCCCCCACCACTATCTCACACCCTGCACTCTTCACTTTCCGATCTCCCTCCCTTGCCTTCCCTACCCCAGCTGTCACCCCACCCTTGACATTCCGGGGTAATTCCTCCAGGGCATTCCTAGTGCCATGACTCCTTTTCTTTCTGCTCTTCCTAACTGTAACCCATCCATCTCTCCTCGTAGGTCTTGGTATTTGCTCAGTGTTACTGTCCCTATCCATTACTTCCCAATTTTCACTGACTAAAAACATATCCTTCAGCCTCAGTTCCAGTTGCCTCACCCGGGCCCTTAATCGCTGCACCTCTAGATATTTCCCGCATATGTGGGCTTTCGGGAGATGTGCTGTCTCCAGAAATGTCCACATATGACAACGAACACAGTGAAGACCTGTAACCCTAAACCCTGCCATTATGTTTGCCCCCTTTTAAGGTGTCCTATTAAGTCCTGTTACCGAGCCTGCGCACGCCCAAACCCAGTGACCTCTTACCTCTTACCTCTGGCCCTCTTACCTCTGGCCCTCTTACCTCTGGCCCTCTTACCTCTGGCCCTCTTACCTCTGGCCCTCTTACCTCTGGCCCTCTTACCTCTGGCCCTCTTACCTCTGGCCCTCTTACCTCTGGCCCTCTTACCTCTGGCCCTCTTACCTCTGGCCCTCTTACCTCTGGCCCTCTTACCTCTGGCCCTCTTACCTCTGGCCCTCTTACCTCTGGCCCTCTTACCTCTGGCCCTCTTACCTCTTCTTCCCACCAGACTCCGCTGCCCTCTATCGACCTTGGCCTTTTTATACTCCCGCGTTCCCTTCCCAGCAGCCCCGGCGCCTATCTCCCGCTACGGAGCACCAAAATAAACAAAAACCCTCCCGAACTGCAAGTCAGTCGAAAACAGTAATTATAATGCAGCACACTCACCAAAAGGCAGCCACTCGTCGAAATCACAGCTCCAGAGAACAGTGAGATCCATCCACAAACAGGATCAACCGGCTCCATCAGCAAACAGCATCAACCAGCCCCATCAGCAAACAGCATCAACCAGCCCCATCAACAAACAGCATCAACCAGCCCCATCAACAAACAGCATCAACCAGCTCCATCAACAAACAGCATCAACCAGCTCCATCAACAAACAGCATCAACCAGCTCCATCAACAAACAGCATCAACCAGCTCCATCAACAAACAGCAACAACCAGCCCCATCAGCAAACGGCATCAACCAGCCCCATCAACAAACAGCATCAACCAGCCCCATCAGCAAACAGCATCAACCAGCTCCATCAACAAACAGCATCAACCAGCTCCATCAACAAACAGCATCAACCAGCCCCATCAACAAACAGCATCAACCAGCTCCATCAACAAACAGCATCAACCAGCTCCATCAACAAACAGCATCAACCAGCTCCATCAGCAAACGGCGTCAACAGCTCCATCAGCAAACGGCGTCAACCAGCTCCATCAGGAAACGGCGTCAACCAGCTCCATCAGGAAACGGCGTCAACCAGCTCCATCAGGAAACGGCGTCAACCAGCTCCAAAGAACAAAGCACGGGAAGCAGGCCCTTTGGCCCAACGAGCCCGCGCCGCCGTCCCATTGTCAGTGACCTATTCATGGTTTTAGTCTATGCCTAATGTGTGAGGATCAGGGAGGTCCAATATAGGGACAATTTGTTACCCAATCAATCAGCCTAAAAGCACATTTTTGGGATGTGAGAGGAAACCGGAGCACCCGGAGGAATAGCTTGAACCAAGACAGAGTTGTGGTCACTGTTAGCCACATGCTCTCTTACTTCAACGTCAACCACCTGCCCAGGCTCATTCCCCAGAACCAAGTCCAGTATAGCCCCCTCTCTGGACGGGCTATCCACGTACTGCTCAAGGGATCCTTCCATTCCACACTGTACAAATTCCTCCCCGTCAGCACCCTCTGACCTCGGTACATTCCAATCTACCCCGGGGAGATTAAAATCTCCCACTACCACATCCCTATTCTTCCTGCACTTATCTAGAATGTCCCTGCTTATCCCTTCTTCCACAGCCCTCGGGCTGTTGGGCGGTCTGGAGTACACACCCAACATAGTAACATCTCCCTTCCTATTCCTGAACTCCACCCATAGCGACTCAATTCCTATATCCTCCATACCTCCTTCCCTCTGCACTGCTATGATGCAATCCTTAACTAACAACGTCACTCCCCCACCTCTCAGCGACCCACCCCTATCTCGCCCGAATCACGTATACCCAGGAACATTCAACTGCCAGTGCTGCCCTTCCTTTAACCAAGTCTCTGTCACCGCCACCACTTCCAACTTCCTTTCGAACATTAATGCCAATCACACTCCTGGCATTGAAACACATGCACCAAAGACGCTCAGAAACAATCCGATCCTTCTTCCTACCCTCCGGGTTTACCCTATCCCCAATCCCAGTTCCATCCACCTCCCCACCCACTCTCCATATTAGTTTAAACCCTGCCGAAACACTCCAGCTAACCTTCCAGCTAAGATATGCATGCCCTTCCCAGTTAACTGTACCCCATGCCTCTTGTATATTTGCCCGTCTTTCATAAAGACTTCCCAGTGATCTACGAATCTAAAACCCTCTGCCCTACACCAATCCTTCAACCACGCATTTATTTGGATTATTTCATTATTTCTAGCCCTGCTAGCCCCAGGCACCGGCAGCAGCCCAGAGAACGCACCCTGGAGGCCCTACATTTCAGCCTGGCCCTAACTCCCTGAACTGCCTACGTATGTCCCCCCTGCACTTAGTGCACGTAGCAGAGAAGGATGTAGGAACAATCACATCAGACTCAGTCCTTCCACCCTTCAAAATTCCCTCTACCCTGTCTGAAACATCCTGTACCCCTGCTCCAGGGAGGCAGACTAGCATCCTGGAGTCTCGCTTTTGCCCACAGAACCATCTGTCAATCCCCTTGACTTTCCCATCCCCCACCACTATCTCACACCCTGCACTCTTCACTTTCCGATCTCCCTCCCTTGCCTTCCCTACCCCAGCTGTCACCCCACCCTTGACATTCCGGGGTAATTCCTCCAGGGCATTCCTAGTGTCATGACTCCTTTTCTTTCTGTTCTTCCTAACTGTAACCCATCCATCTCTCCTCGTAGGTCCTGGTATTTGCTCAGTGTTACTGTCCCTATCCATTACTTCCTAATTTTCACTGACTAAAAACATATCCTCCAGCCTCAGTTCCAGTTGCCTCACCCGGGCCCTTAATCGCTGCACCTCTAGACATTTCCCGCATATGTGGGCTTTCGGGAGATGTGCTGTCTCCAGAAATGTTCACATATGACAACGAACAGTGAAGACCTGTAACCCTAGACCCTGCCATTATATTTGCCCCCTTTTAAGGTGTCCTATTAGGTCCTGTTACCGAGCCTGCGCGACCCCAAGCCCTCTTACCTCTTACCTCTTACCTCTTACCTCTTACCTCTTACCTCTTACCTCTTCTTCCCACCAGACTCCGCTGCCCTCTATCGACCTTGGCCTTCTAATTATACTCCCGCGTTCCCTTCCCAGCAGCCCCGGCGCGTATCTCCCGCTACGGAGCACCAAAATAAACAAAAACCCTCCCGAACTGCAAGTCAGTCGAAAACAGTAATTATGATGCAGCACACTCACCAAAAGGCAGCCACTCGTCGAAATCACAGCTCCAGAGAACAGTGAGCTCCATCCACAAACAGGATCAAACGGCTCCATCAACAAACAACATCAACCAGCTCCATCAGCAAACATCATCAATCAGCTCCATCAGCAAACGGCATCAACCAGTACCATCACCAAACAACATCAACCAGCTACATCAACAAACAGCATCAACCAGCTCCATCAGCAAACTGGATCAACCAGCTCCATCAACAAACAACATCAACCAGCTGCATCAACAAACAGCATCAACAAGCTCCATCAACAAACAGCATCAACCAGCTCCATCACCAATCAACATCAACCAGCTCCATCAATAAATAACATCAACCAGATCCATGAGCAAACAGCATCAACCAGCTCCATCAATAAACAGCATCAACCGGCTCTATCAGCAAACAGCATCAACCAGCTCCATCAGCAAACAGGATAAACCAGCTCCATCAACAAACAGCTTCAAGCAGCTCCATCAACAAACAGCTTCAAGCAGCTCCATCAACAAACAACATCAACCATCTCCATCAACAAACAGCATCAAGGAGCTACATCAAAAGACAGCATCAACCAGATCCATCAACAAACAGAATCAACCAGCTCCATCAACAAACAGCATCAACCAGCTCCATCAACAAACAGCATCAACCAGCTCCATCAACAAACAGCATCAAGCAGCTCCATCAATAAATAACATCAACCACTTCCATGATCAAACAGCATCAACCAGGTCCATCAACAAACAGCGTCAACCAGCTCCATCAACAAACAGCATCAACCAGCTCCATTAACAAACAGCATCAACCAGCTCCATCAACAAACAGCATCAACCAGCTCCATCAACAAACAGCATCAACCAGCTCCATCAACAAACAGCATCAACCAGCTCAATCAACAAACAGCATCAACCAGCTCCATCAACAAACAGCATCAACCAGCTCCATCAACAAACAGCATCAACCAGCTCCATCAACAAACGGCATCAACCATCTCCATCAGCAAACAGCGTCAACCAGCTCCATCAGGCAACAGCATCAACCAGATCCATCAACAAAGAGCATCAACCAGCTCCATCAACAAACAGCATCAACCAGCTCCATCAAACAGCATCAACCAGCTCCATCAAACAGCATCAACCAGCTCCATCAAACAGCATCAACCAGCTCCATCAACAAACAGCATCAACCAGCTCCATCAACAAACAGCATCAACCAGCTCCATCAACAAATAGCATCAAACAGCTCCATCAGCAAACAGCATCAACCAGCTCCATCAACAAACAGCATCAACCAGCTCCATCAGCAAACAGCATCAACCAGCTCCATCAACAAACAGCATCAACCAGCTCCATCAACAAACAGCATCAACCAGCTCCATCAACAAACAGCATCAACCAGCTCCATCAACAAAGAGCATCAACCAGCTCCATCAACAAAGAGCATCAATCAGCTCCATCAACAAAGAGCATCAATCAGCTCCATCAACAAAGAGCATCAATCAGCTCCATCAACAAAGAGCATCAACCAGCTCCATCAACAAACAGCATCAACCAGCTCCATCAACAAAGAGCATCAACCAGCTCCATCAACAAAGAGCATCAATCAGCTCCATCAACACAGAGCATCAACCAGCTCAATCAACAAACAGCATCAACCAGCACCATCAACAAACAGCATCAACCAGCTCCATCAACAAAGAGCCTCAACCAGCTCCATCAGGAAACAGCATCCACCAGCTCCATCAACAAACACCATCAACCAGCTCCATCAACAGACAGCATCAACCAGCTCCATCAACATACAACATCAACTATCTCCATCAACAAACATCATCAACCAGCTGCATCAACAAACAGCATCAAGGAGCTACATCAAAAGACAGCATCAACCAGATCCATCAACAAACAGAATCAACCAGCTCCATCAACAAACAGCATCAACCAGCTCCATCAACAAACAGCATCAACCAGCTCCATCAACAAACAGCATCAACCAGCTCCATCAACAAAGAGTATCAACCAGCTCCATCAACAAACAGCATCAATCAGCTCCATCAACACAGAGCATCAACCAGCTCAATCAACAAACAGCATCAACCAGCTCCATCAACAAACAGCATCAACCAGCTCCATCAACAAACAGCATCAACCAGCACCATCAACAAAGAGCATCAACCAGTTCCATCAACAAACAGCATCAACCAGCTGCATCAACAAATAGCATAAAACAGCTCCATCAGCAAACAGGATCAACCAGCTGCATTTACAAAGAGCATCAACCAGCTCCATCAACAAAGAGCATCAACGAGCTCCATCAACAAAGAGCATCAATCAGCTCCATCAACAAAGAGCATCAACCAGCTCCATCAACAAAGAGCATCAACGAGCTCCATCAACAAAGACCATCAATCAGCTCCATCAACAAAGAGCATCAACCAGCTCCATCAACAGACAGCATCAACCAGCTCCTTCAACAAACAGCATCAACCAGCTCCATCAACAAACAGCATCAACCCGCTCCATCAGCAAACAGCATCAACCAGCTCCATCAGCAAACAGCATCAACTATCTCCATCAGCAAACACCATCAACCAGCTCCATCACCAAAGATCATCAACCAGCTCCATCAACAAACGGCATCAACCAGCTCCATCTGCAAACGGCATCAACCAGCTGCATCAGGAAACGGCATCAACCAGCTGCATCAGGAATCGGCATCAACCAGCTCCATCAACAAACAGCATCAACCAGCTCCATCAACAAACAGCGTCAACCAGCTCCATCAACAAACAGCGTCAACCAGCTCCATCAACAAACAACATCAACCAGCGCCATCAACACATAACATCAACCAGATCCATGAGCAAACAGCGTCAACCTACTCCATCAACAAACAGCATCAACCAGCTCCATCAACAAACAGCATCAACCAGCTCCATCAACAAACAGCATCAACCAGCTCTATGAGCAAACAGCATCAACCAGCTCCATCAACAAACAACATCAACCAGCACCATCAACAAAGTGCATCAACCAGCTCCATCAACAAACAGCATCAACCAGCTCCATCAGCAAACAGGATAAACTAGCTCCATCAACAAACAGCATCAACCATCTCCATCAGCAAAAAGCATCAACCAGCTGCATTTGCAAAGAGCATCAACCAGCTGCATTTACAAAGAGCATCAACCAGCTCCATCAACAAAGAGCATCAACCAGCTCCATCAACAAAGAGCATCAACCAGCTCCATCAACAAAGAGCATCAACCAGCTCCATCAACAAAGAGCATCAACCAGCTCCATCAACAAAGAGCATCAACAAGCTCCATCAGGAAAGACCATCAACCAGCTCCATCAACAAAGAGCCTCAACCAGCTCCATCAGGAAACAGCATCAACCAGCTCCATCAGCAAACAGCATCAACCAGCTCCATCAACAAACAACATCAACCAGCTCCATCAACAAACAACATCAACCAGCTCCAATCAACTAACAGCATCAACCAGCTCCATCAACAAACCGCATCAACCAGCTCCATGAACAAACAGCATCAACCAGCTCCATCAACAAACAACATCAACCAGCTCCATCAGCAAACAGCATCCACCAGCTCCATCAACAAACAGCATCAACCAGCTCCATCAACAGACAGCATCAACCAGCTCCATCAACAAACAGCATCAACCCTCCCCATCAGCAAACAGCATCAACCAGCTCCATCAGCAAACAGCATCAACTAGCTCCATCAACAAACGGCATCAACCAGCTCCATCAGCAAACACCATCAACCAGCTCCATCACCAAAGATCATCAACCAGCTCCATCAACAAACGGCATCAACCAGCTCCATCAACATACAACATCAACCATCTCCATCAACAAACATCATCAACCAGCTGCATCAACAAACAGCATCAAGGAGCTACATCAAAAGACAGCATCAACCAGATCCATCAACAAACAGAATCAACCAGCTCCATCAACAAACAGCATCAACCAGCTCCATCAACAAACAGCATCAACCAGCTCCATCAACAAACAGCATCAATCAGCTCCATCAACACAGAGCATCAACCAGCTCAATCAACAAACAGCATCAACCAGCTCCATCAACAAACAGCATCAACCAGCTCCATCAACAAACAGCATCAACCAGCACCATCAACAAAGAGCATCAACCAGCTCCATCAACAAACAGCATCAACCAGCTGCATCAACAAATAGCATCAAACAGCTCCATCAGCAAACAGGATCAACCAGCTGCATTTACAAAGAGCATCAACCAGCTCCATCAACAAAGAGCATCAATCAGCTCCATCAACAAACAGCATCAACCAGCTCCATCAACAAACAGCGTCAACCAGCTCCATCAACAAACAGCGTCAACCAGCTCCATCAACAAACAACATCAACCAGCGCCATCAACACATAACATCAACCAGCTCCATCAACAAACAGCATCAACCAGCTCCATCAACAAACAACATCAACGAGCTCCATCAGCAAACAACATCAACCAGCACCATCACCAAACAGCATCAACCAGCTCCATGAACAAACAGCATCAACCAGCTCCATCAACAAACAACATCAACCAGCTCCATCAGCAAACAGCATCAACCAGCTCCATCAACAAACAACATCAACCAGCTCCATCAGCAAACAGCATCCACCAGCTCCATCAACAAACACCATCAACCAGCTCCATCAACAGACAGCATCAACCAGCTCCATCAACATACAACATCAACTATCTCCATCAACAAACATCATCAACCAGCTGCATCAACAAACAGCATCAAGGAGCTACATCAAAAGACAGCATCAACCAGATCCATCAACAAACAGAATCAACCAGCTCCATCAACAAACAGCATCAACCAGCTCCATCAACAAACAGCATCAACCAGCTCCATCAACAAACAGCATCAACCAGCTCCATCAACAAAGAGCATCAACCAGCTCCATCAACAAACAGCATCAATCAGCTCCATCAACACAGAGCATCAACCAGCTCAATCAACAAACAGCATCAACCAGCTCCATCAACAAACAGCATCAACCAGCTCCATCAACAAACAGCATCAACCAGCACCATCAACAAAGAGCATCAACCAGCTCCATCAACAAACAGCATCAACCAGCTGCATCAACAAATAGCATAAAACAGCTCCATCAGCAAACAGGATCAACCAGCTGCATTTACAAAGAGCATCAACCAGCTCCATCAACAAAGAGCATCAACGAGCTCCATCAACAAAGAGCATCAATCAGCTCCATCAACAAAGAGCATCAATCAGCTCCATCAACAAAGAGCATCAATCAGCTCCATCAACAAAGAGCATCAACCAGCTCCATCAACAGACAGCATCAACCAGCTCCTTCAACAAACAGCATCAACCAGCTCCATCAACAAACAGCATCAACCCGCTCCATCAGCAAACACCATCAACCAGCTCCATCACCAAAGATCATCAACCAGCTCCATCAACAAACGGCATCAACCAGCTCCATCTGCAAACGGCATCAACCAGCTGCATCAGGAAACGGCATCAACCAGCTGCATCAGGAATCGGCATCAACCAGCTCCATCAACAAACAGCATCAACCAGCTCCATCAACAAACAGCACCAACCAGCTCCATCAACAAACAGCATCAACCAGCTCCATCAACAAACAGCGTCAACCAGCTCCATCAACAAACAGCGTCAACCAGCTCCATCAACAAACAACATCAACCAGCGCCATCAACACATAACATCAACCAGATCCATGAGCAAACAGCATCAACCTACTCCATCAACAAACAGCATCAACCAGCTCCATCAACAAACAGCATCAACCAGCTCCATCAACAAACAGCATCAACCAGCTCTATGAGCAAACAGCATCAACCAGCTCCATCAACAAACAACATCAACCAGCACCATCAACAAAGTGCATCAACCAGCTCCATCAACAAACAGCATCAACCAGCTCCATCAGCAAACAGCATCAACCAGCTCCATCAGCAAACAGGATAAACTAGCTCCATCAACAAACAGCATCAACCATCTCCATCAGCAAAAAGCATCAACCAGCTGCATTTGCAAAGAGCATCAACCAGCTGCATTTACAAAGAGCATCAACCAGCTCCATCAACAAAGAGCATCAACCAGCTCCATCAACAAAGAGCATCAACCAGCTCCATCAACAAAGAGCATCAACCAGCTCCATCAACAAAGAGCATCAACCAGCTCCATCAACAAAGAGCATCAACAAGCTCCATCAGGAAAGACCATCAACCAGCTCCATCAACAAAGAGCCTCAACCAGCTCCATCAGGAAACAGCATCAACCAGCTCCATCAGCAAACAGCATCAACCAGCTCCATCAACAAACAACATCAACCAGCTCCATCAACAAACAACATCAACCAGCTCCAATCAACTAACAGCATCAACCAGCTCCATCAACAAACCGCATCAACCAGCTCCATCACCAAACAGCATCAACCAGCTCCATGAACAAACAGCATCAACCAGCTCCATCAACAAACAACATCAACCAGCTCCATCAGCAAACAGCATCCACCAGCTCCATCAACAAACAGCATCAACCAGCTCCATCAACAGACAGCATCAACCAGCTCCATCAACAAACAGCATGAACCCTCCCCATCAGCAAACGGCATCAACCAGCTCCATCAGCAAACACCATCAACCAGCTCCATCACCAAAGATCATCAACCAGCTCCATCAACAAACGGCATCAACCAGCTCCATCAACATACAACATCAACCATCTCCATCAACAAACATCATCAACCAGCTGCATCAACAAACAGCATCAAGGAGCTACATCAAAAGACAGCATCAACCAGATCCATCAACAAACACAATCAACCAGCTCCATCAACAAACAGCATCAACCAGCTCCATCAACAAACAGCATCAACCAGCTCCATCAACAAACAGCATCAACCAGCTCCATCAACAAACAGCATCAACCAGCTCCATCAACAAAGGGTATCAACCAGCTCCATCAACAAACAGCATCAATCAGCTCCATCAACACAGAGCATCAACCAGCTCAATCAACAAACAGCATCAACCAGCTCCATCAGCAAACAGCATCAACCAGCTCCATCAACAAACAACATCAACCAGCTCCATCAACAAACAACATCAACCAGCTCCAATCAACTAACAGCATCAACCAGCTCCATGAACAAACGGCATCAACCAGCTCCATCAGCAAACAGCATCAACTAGCTCCATCAACAAACGGCATCAACCAGCTCCATCAGCAAACACCATCAACCAGCTCCATCACCAAAGATCATCAACCAGCTCCATCAACAAACGGCATCAACCAGCTCCATCAACATACAACATCAACCATCTCCATCAACAAACATCATCAACCAGCTGCATCAACAAACAGCATCAAGGAGCTACATCAAAAGACAGCATCAACCAGATCCATCAACAAACAGAATCAACCAGCTCCATCAACAAACAGCATCAACCAGCTCCATCAACAAACAGCATCAACCAGCTCCATCAACAAACAGCATCAACCAGCTCCATCAACAAACAGCATCAACCAGCTCCATCAACAAACAGCATCAACCAGCTCCATCAACAAACAGCATCAACCAGCTCAATCAACAAACAGCATCAACCAGCTCCATCAACAAACAGCATCAACCAGCTCCATCAACAAACAGCATCAACCAGCACCATCAACAAAGAGCATCAACCAGCTCCATCAACAAACAGCATCAACCAGCTGCATCAACAAATAGCATCAAACAGCTCCATCAGCATACAGGATCAACCAGCTGCATTTACAGAGAGCATCAACCAGCTCCATCAACAAAGAGCATCAACGAGCTCCATCAACAAAGAGCATCAATCAGCTCCATCAACAAAGAGCATCAACCAGCTCCATCAACAAAGAGCATCAACGAGCTCCATCAACAAAGAGCATTAATCAGCTCCATCAACAAAGAGCATCAACCAGCTCCATCAACGGACAGCATCAACCAGCTCCTTCAACAAACAGCATCAACCAGCTCCATCAACAAACAGCATCAACCCGCTCCATCAGCAAACAGCATCAACCAGCTCCATCAGCAAACAGCATCAACTATCTCCATCAGCAAACACCATCAACCAGCTCCATCACCAAAGATCATCAACCAGCTCCATCAACAAACGGCATCAACCAGCTCCATCTGCAAACGGCATCAACCAGCTGCATCAGGAAACGGCATCAACCAGCTCCATCAACAAACAACATCAACCAGCGCCATCAACACATAACATCAACCAGCTCCATCAACAAACAGCATCAACCAGCTCCATCAACAAACAACATCAACCAGCACCATCAACAAACAACATCAACCAGCACCATCAACAAAGTGCATCAAACAGCTCCATCAACAAAGAGCATCAACCTGCTCCATCAACAAAGAGCATCAACCAGCTCCATCAACAAAGAGCATCAACCAGCTCCATCAGCAAACAGCATCAACCAGCTCCATCAGCAAACAGGATAAACTAGCTCCATCAACAAACAGCATCAACCATCTCCATCAGCAAAAAGCAGCAACCAGCTGCATTTGCAAAGAGCATCAACCAGCTGCATTTACAAAGAGCATCAACCAGCTCCATCAACAAAGAGCATCAACCAGCTCCATCAACAAAGAGCATCAACCAGCTCCATCAACAAAGAGCATCAACCAGCTCCATCAACAAAGAGCATCAACCAGCTCCATCAACAAAGAGCATCAACCAGCACCATCAGGAAACACCATCAACCAGCTCCATCAACAAAGAGCCTCAACCAGCTCCATCAGGAAACAGCATCAACCAGCTCCATCAACAAACAACATCAACCAGCTCCATCAACAAACAACATCAACCAGCTCCAATCAACTAACAGCATCAACCAGCTCCATCAACAAACCGCATCAACCAGCTCCATCACCAAACAGCATCAACCAGCTCCATGAACAAACAGCATCAACCAGCTCCATCAACAAACAACATCAACCAGCTCCATCAGCAAACAGCATCCACCAGCTCCATCAACAAACAGCATCAACCAGCTCCATCAACAGACAGCATCAACCAGCTCCATCAACAAACAGCATCAACCAGCTCCATCAACAAACAGCATCAACCCGCTCCATCAGCAAACAGCATCAACCAGCTCCATCAGCAAACAGCATCAACTAGCTCCATCAACAAACGGCATCAACCAGCTCCATCAGCAAACACCATCAACCAGCTCCATCACCAAAGATCATCAACCAGCTCCATCAACAAACGGCATCAACCAGCTCCATCAACAAACGGCATCAACCAGCTCCATCAACAAACACCATCAACCAGCTCCATCAACAAACAGTATCAACCAGCTCCATCAACAAACAACATCAACCAGCGCCATCAGCACATAACATCAACCAGATCCATGAGCAAACAGCATCAACCTACTCCATCAACAGACAGCATCAACCAGCTCCATCAACAAACAGCATCAACCAGCTCTATGAGCAAACACCATCAACCAGCTCCATCAACAAAGAGCATCAACCCGCTCCATCAGCAAACAGGATAAACCAACTCCATCAGCAAACAGGATCAACCAGCTCCATCAGCAAAAAGCATCAACCAGCTCCATGAACAAACAGCATCAACCAGCTCCATCAGCAAACAGCATCAACTAGCTCCATCAACACACACCATCAACCAGCTCCATCAGCAAACACCATCAACCAGCTCCATCAGCAAACACCATCAACCAGCTCCATCAGCAAACACCATCAACCAGCTCCATCAACAAACGGCATCAACCAGCTCCATCTGCAAACGGCATCAACCAGCTGCATCAGGAAACGGCATCAACCAGCTGCATCAGGAAACAGCATCAACCAGCTCCATCAACAAACAGCGTCAACCAGCTCCATCAATAAACAGTGTCAACCAGCTCTATCAACAAACAACATCAACCAGCGCCATCAACACATAACATCAACCAGATCCATGAGCAAACAGCATCAACCTACTCCATCAACAAACAGCATCAACCAGCTCCATCAACAAACAGCATCAACCAGCTCTATGAGCAAACAGCATCAACCAGCTCCATCAACAAACAACATCAACCAGCACCATCAACAAAGTGCATCAACCAGCTCCATCAACAAAGAGCATCAACCAGCTCCATCAACAAAGAGCATCAACAAAGCGCCATCAACAAACAGCATCAACCAGCTCCATCAACAAACAGCATCAACAAGCTCCATCAACAAACAGCATCACTCCAGCTCCATCAACAAACAGCATCAACCAGCTCCATCAACAAACAGCATCAACCAGCTCCATCAACAAAGAGCATCAACCAGCTCCATCAACAAAGAGCATCAACCAGCTCCATCAACAAAGAGCATCAATCAGCTCCATCAACAAAGAGCATCAACCAGCTCCATCAACAAACAGCATCAACCAGCTCCATCAACAGACAGCATCAACCAGCTCCATCAACAAACAGCATCAACCCTCCCCATCAGCAAACAGCATCAACCAGCTCCATCAGCAAACAGCATCAACTAGCTCCATCAACAAACGGCATCAACCAGCTCCATCAGCAAACACCATCAACCAGCTCCATCACCAAAGATCATCAACCAGCTCCATCAACAAACGGCATCAACCAGCTCCATCAACATACAACATCAACCATCTCCATCAACAAACATCATCAACCAGCTGCATCAACAAACATCATCAAGGAGCTACATCAAAAGACAGCATCAAGCAGCTCAATCAACAAACAGCATCAACCAGCACCATCAACAAAGAGCATCAACCAGCTCCATCAACAAACAGCATCAACCAGCTGCATCAACAAATAGCATCAAACAGCTCCATCAGCAAACAGGATCAACCAGCTGCATTTACAAAGAGCATCAACCAGCTCCATCAACAAAGAGCATCAACGAGCTCCATCAACAAAGAGCATCAATCAGCTCCATCAACAAAGAGCATCAACCAGCTCCATCAACAAAGAGCATCAACGAGCTCCATCAACAAAGAGCATCAATCAGCTCCATCAACAAAGAGCATCAACCAGCTCCATCAACGGACAGCATCAAACAGCTCCTTCAACAAACAGCATCAACCAGCTCCATCAACAAACAGCATCAACCCGCTCCATCAGCAAACAGCATCAACCAGCTCCATCAGCAAACAGCATCAACTATCTCCATCAGCAAACACCATCAACCAGCTCCATCACCAAAGATCATCAACCAGCTCCATCTGCAAACGGCATCAACCAGCTGCATCAGGAAACGGCATCAACCAGCTGCATCAGGAAACGGCATCAACCAGCTGCATCAGGAATCGGCATCAACCAGCTCCATCAACAAACAGCATCAACCAGCTCCATCAACAAACAGCGTCAACCAGCTCCATCAACAAACAGCGTCAACCAGCTCCATCAACAAACAACATCAACCAGCGCCATCAACACATAACATCAACCAGCTCCATCAACAAACAGCATCAACCAGCTCCATCAACAAACAACATCAACCAGCACCATCAACAAACAACATCAACCAGCACCATCAACAAAGTGCATCAACCAGCTCCATCAACAAAGAGCATCAACCTGCTCCATCAACAAAGAGCATCAACCAGCTCCATCAACAAAGAGCATCAACCAGCTCCATCAGCAAACAGCATCAACCAGCTCCATCAGCAAACAGGATAAACTAGCTCCATCAACAAACAGCATCAACCATCTCCATCAGCAAAAAGCAGCAACCAGCTGCATGTGCAAAGAGCATCAACCAGCTGCATTTACAAAGAGTATCAACCAGCTCCATCAACAAAGAGCATCAACCAGCTCCATCAACAAAGAGCATCAACCAGCTCCATCAACAAAGAGCATCAACCAGCTCCATCAACAAAGAGCATCAACCAGCTCCATCAACAAAGAGCATCAACCAGCACCATCAGGAAACACCATCAACCAGCTCCATCAACAAAGAGCCTCAACCAGCTCCATCAGGAAACAGCATCAACCAGCTCCATCAGGAAACAGCATCTACCAGCTCCATCAACAAACAACATCAACCAGCTCCATCAACAAACAACATCAACCAGCTCCAATCAACTAACAGCATCAACCAGCTCCATCAACAAACCGCATCAACCAGCTCCATCACCAAACAGCATCAACCAGCTCCATGAACAAACAGCATCAACCAGCTCCATCAACAAACAACATCAACCAGCTCCATCAGCAAACAGCATCCACCAGCTCCATCAACAAACAGCATCAACCAGCTCCATCAACAGACAGCATCAACCAGCTCCATCAACAAACAGCATCAACCAGCTCCATCAACAAACAGCATCAACCCGCTCCATCAGCAAACAGCATCAACCAGCTCCATCAGCAAACAGCATCAACTAGCTCCATCAACAAACGGCATCAACCAGCTCCATCAGCAAACACCATCAACCAGCTCCATCACCAAAGAACATCAACCAGCTCCATCAACAAACGGCATCAACCAGCTCCATCAACAAACACCATCAACCAGCTCCATCAACAAACAGCGTCAACCAGCTCCATCAACAAACAGCGTCAACCAGCTCCATCAACAAACAACATCAACCAGCGCCATCAACACATAACATCAACCAGCTCCATCAACAAACAGCATCAACCAGCTCCATCAACAAACAACATCAACCAGCACCATCAACAAACAACATCAACCAGCACCATCAACAAAGTGCATCAACCAGCTCCATCAACAAAGAGCATCAACCTGCTCCATCAACAAAGAGCATCAACCAGCTCCATCAACAAAGAGCATCAACCAGCTCCATCAGCAAACAGCATCAACCAGCTCCATCAGCAAACAGGATAAACTAGCTCCATCAACAAACAGCATCAACCATCTCCATCAGCAAAAAGCAGCAACCAGCTGCATTTGCAAAGAGCATCAACCAGCTGCATTTACAAAGAGCATCAACCAGCTCCATCAACAAAGAGCATCAACCAGCTCCATCAACAAAGAGCATCAACCAGCTCCATCAACAAAGAGCATCAACCAGCTCCATCAACAAAGAGCATCAACCAGCACCATCAGGAAACACCATCAACCAGCTCCATCAACAAAGAGCCTCAACCAGCTCCATCAGGAAACAGCATCAACCAGCTCCATCAGCAAACAGCATCTACCAGCTCCATCAACAAACAACATCAACCAGCTCCATCAACAAACAACATCAACCAGCTCCAATCAACTAACAGCATCAACCAGCTCCATCAACAAACCGCATCAACCAGCTCCATCACCAAACAGCATCAACCAGCTCCATCAACAAACAGCATCAACCAGCTCCATCAACAAACAACATCAACCAGCTCCATCAGCAAACAGCATCCACCAGCTCCATCAACAAACAGCATCAACCAGCTCCATCAACAGACAGCATCAACCAGCTCCATCAACAAACAGCATCAACCAGCTCCATCAACAAACAGCATCAACCAGCTCCATCAACAAACAGCATCAACAAGCTCCATCAGCAAACAGCATCAACCAGCTCCATCAACAAACAGCATCAACCCGCTCCATCAGCAAACAGCATCAACCAGCTCCATCAGCAAACAGCATCAACTAGCTCCATCAACAAACGGCATCAACCAGCTCCATCAACAAACACCATCAACCTGCTCCATCAACAAACAGTATCAACCAGCTCCATCAACAAACAACATCAACCAGCGCCATCAGCACATAACATCAACCAGATCCATGAGCAAACAGCATCAACCTACTCCATCAACAAACAGCATCAACCAGCTCCATCAACAAACAGCATCAACCAGCTCTATGAGCAAACAGCATCAACCAGCTCCATCAAGAAACAACATCAACCAGCTCCATCAACAAACACCATCAACCAGCTCCATCAACAAACACCATCAACCAGCTCCATCAACAAAGAGCATCAACCCGCTCCATCAGCAAACAGGATAAACCAACTCCATCAGCAAACAGGATCAACCAGCTCCATCAGCAAAAAGCATCAACCAGCTCCATGAACAAACAGCATCAACCAGCTCCATCAGCAAACAGCATCAACTAGCTCCATCAACACACACCATCAACCAGCTCCATCAGCAAACACCATCAACCAGCTCCATCAGCAAACACCATCAACCAGCTCCATCAGCAAACACCATCAACCAGCTCCATCAACAAACGGCATCAACCAGCTCCATCTGCAAACGGCATCAACCAGCTGCATCAGGAAACGGCATCAACCAGCTGCATCAGGAAACAGCATCAACCAGCTCCATCAACAAACAGCGTCAACCAGCTCCATCAATAAACAGTGTCAACCAGCTCTATCAACAAACAACATCAACCAGCGCCATCAACACACATCAACCAGATCCATGAGCAAACAGCATCAACCTACTCCATCAACAAACAGCATCAACCAGCTCCATCAACAAACAGCATCAACCAGCTCTATGAGCAAACAGCATCAACCAGCTCCATCAACAAACAACATCAACCAGCACCATCAACAAAGTGCATCAACCAGCTCCATCAACAAAGTGCATCAACCAGCTCCATCAACAAACAGCATCAACCAGCTCCATCAACAAACAGCATCAACCAGCTCCATCAACAAACAGCATCAACCAGCTCCATCAACAAACAGCATCAACCAGCTCCATCAGCAAACAGGATAAACCAGCTCCATCAACAAACAGCATCAACCAGCTCCATCAGCGAAAAGCATCAACCAGCTCCATGAACACACAGCATCAACCAGGTCCATCAACAAACAGCATCAACCAGCTCCATCAGCAAAGAGCATCAACCAGCTCCATCAACAAACAGCATCAACCAGCTCCATCAGCAAAAAGCATCAACCAGCTCCATCAGCAAACAGGATCAACCAGCTCCATCAACAAACAACATCATCCAGCTGCATCAACAAACAGCATCAACCAGCTCCATCAACAAATAACATCAACCACTTCCATGATCAAACAGCATCAACCAGGTCCATCAACAAACAGCATCAACCAGCTCCATCAACAAACAGCATCAACCAGCTCCATCAACAAACAGCATCAACCAGCTCCATCAACAAACAGCATCAACCAGCTCCATCAACAAACAACATCAACCAGCTCCATCAACAAACAGCATCAACCAGCTCCATCAACAAACAGCATGAACAAGCTCCATCAACAAACAGCATCAACCAGCTCCATCAACAAAGAGCATCAACAAAGCGCCATCAACAAACAGCATCAACCAGCTCCATCAACAAACAGCATCAACAAGCTCCATCAACAAACAGCATCAACCAGCTCCATCAACAAACAGCATCAACCAGCTCCATCAACAAACAGCATCAACCAGCTCCATCAACAAACAGCATCAACCAGCTCCATCAACAAACAGCATCAACCAGCACCATCAACAAACAGCATCAACAAAGCGCCATCAACAAACAGCATCAACCCGCTCCATCAAACAGCATCAACCAGCTCCATCAACAAACAGCATCAACCCGCTCCATCAACAAACAGCATCACTCCAGCTCCATCAACAAACAGCATCAACCAGCTCCATCAACAAAGAGCATCAACCAGCTCCATCAACAAGGAGCATCAACCAGCTCCATCAACAAAGAGCATCAATCAGCTCCATCAACAAACAGCATCAACCAGCACCATCAACAAAGAGCATCAACAAAGCGCCATCAACAAACAGCATCAACCCGCTCCATCAACAAACAGCATCAACCAGCTCCATCAACAAACAGCATCAACCAGCTCCATCAACAAACAGCATCAACCCGCTCCATCAACAAACAGCATCAACCCGCTCCATCAACAAACAGCATCACTCCAGCTCCATCAACAAACAGCATCAACCAGCTCCATCAACAAAGAGCATCAATCAGCTCCATCAACAAAGAGCATCAACCAGCTCCATCAACAAAGAGCATCAACAAAGCGCCATCAACAAACAGCATCAACCCGCTCCATCAACAAACAGCATCATCCAGCTCCATCAACAAACAGCATCAACAAGCTCCATCAACAAACAGCATCAACAAGCTCCGTCAGCAAACAGCATCAACCAGCACCATCAACAAAGAGCATCAACCAGCACCAACAAAGAGCATCAACAAAGCGCCATCAACAAACAGCATCAAACCGCTCCATCAACAAACAGCATCAACCCGCTCCATCAACAAACAGCATCACTCCAGCTCCATCAACAAACAGCATCAACCAGCTCCATCAACAAACAGCATCAACCAGCTCCATCAACAAACAGCATCAACCAGCTCCATCAACAAACAGCATCAACCAGCTCCATCAACAAACAGCATCAACCAGCTCCATCAACAAACAGCATCAACCAGCTCCATCAACAAAGAGCATCAACCAGCTCCATCAACAAAGAGCATCAACCAGCTCCATCAACAAACAACGTCAACCAGCTCCATCAACAAACAGCATCAACCAGCTCCATCAACAAACAGCATCAACCAGCTCCATCAACAAACAACATCAACCAGCTCCATCAACAAACAGCATCAACTAGCTCCATCAACAAACAGCATCAACCAGCTCCTTCAACAAACGGCATCAACCATCTCCATCAGCAAACAGCGTCAACCAGCTCCATCAACAAACAGCATGAACAAGCTCCATCAACAAACAGCATTAACCAGCTCCATCAACAAAGAGCATCAACAAAGCGCCATCAACAAACAGCATCAACCAGCTCCATCAACAAACAGCATCAACCAGCTCCATCAAACAACATCAACCAGCTCCATCAACAAACAACATCAACCAGCTCCATCAACAAACAACATCAACCAGCTCCATCAACAAACAGCATCAACCAGAACCATCAGCAAAGAGCATCAACCAGCTCCATCAACAAACAGCATGAACAAGCGCCATCAACAAACAGCATCAACCAGCTCCATCAACAAACAGCATCAACCAGCTCCAAACAACATCAACCAGCTCCATCAACAAACAACATCAACCAGCTCCATCAACAAACAACATCAACCAGCTCCATCAAACAGCATCAACCAGAACCATCAGCAAAGAGCATCAACCAGCTCCATCAACAAACAGCATCAACCAGCTCCATCAACAAACAGCATCAACAAGCTCCATCAACAAACAGCATCAACCAGCTCCATCAACAAACAGCATCAACCAGCTCCATCAACAAACAGCATCAACCAGCTCCATCAACAAACAGCATCAACCAGCTCCATCAACAAACAGCATCAACCAGCACCATCAACAAACAGCATCAACAAAGCGCCATCAACAAACAGCATCAACCCGCTCCATCAAACAGCATCAACCAGCTCCATCAACAAACAGCATCAACCCGCTCCATCAACAAACAGCATCACTCCAGCTCCATCAACAAACAGCATCAACCAGCTCCATCAACAAAGAGCATCAACCAGCTCCATCAACAAGGAGCATCAACCAGCTCCATCAACAAAGAGCATCAATCAGCTCCATCAACAAACAGCATCAACCAGCACCATCAACAAAGAGCATCAAAAAAGCGCCATCAACAAACAGCATCAACCCGCTCCATCAACAAACAGCATCAACCAGCTCCATCAACAAACAGCATCAACCAGCTCCATCAACAAACAGCATCAACCCGCTCCATCAACAAACAGCATCAACCCGCTCCATCAACAAACAGCATCACTCCAGCTCCATCAACAAACAGCATCAACCAGCTCCATCAACAAAGAGCATCAATCAGCTCCATCAACAAAGAGCATCAACCAGCTCCATCAACAAAGAGCATCAACAAAGCGCCATCAACAAACAGCATCAACCCGCTCCATCAACAAACAGCATCATCCAGCTCCATCAACAAACAGCATCAACAAGCTCCATCAACAAACAGCATCAACAAGCTCCGTCAGCAAACAGCATCAACCAGCACCATCAACAAAGAGCATCAACCAGCACCAACAAAGAGCATCAACAAAGCGCCATCAACAAACAGCATCAAACCGCTCCATCAACAAACAGCATCAACCCGCTCCATCAACAAACAGCATCACTCCAGCTCCATCAACAAACAGCATCAACCAGCTCCATCAACAAACAGCATCAACCAGCTCCATCAACAAACAGCATCAACCAGCTCCATCAACAAACAGCATCAACCAGCTCCATCAACAAACAGCATCAACCAGCTCCATCAACAAACAGCATCAACCAGCTCCATCAACAAAGAGCATCAACCAGCTCCATCAACAAAGAGCATCAACCAGCTCCATCAACAAACAACGTCAACCAGCTCCATCAACAAACAGCATCAACCAGCTCCATCAACAAACAGCATCAACCAGCTCCATCAACAAACAACATCAACCAGCTCCATCAACAAACAGCATCAACTAGCTCCATCAACAAACAGCATCAACCAGCTCCTTCAACAAACGGCATCAACCATCTCCATCAGCAAACAGCGTCAACCAGCTCCATCAACAAACAGCATGAACAAGCTCCATCAACAAACAGCATTAACCAGCTCCATCAACAAAGAGCATCAACAAAGCGCCATCAACAAACAGCATCAACCAGCTCCATCAACAAACAGCATCAACCAGCTCCATCAAACAACATCAACCAGCTCCATCAACAAACAACATCAACCAGCTCCATCAACAAACAACATCAACCAGCTCCATCAACAAACAGCATCAACCAGAACCATCAGCAAAGAGCATCAACCAGCTCCATCAACAAACAGCATGAACAAGCGCCATCAACAAACAGCATCAACCAGCTCCATCAACAAACAGCATCAACCAGCTCCAAACAACATCAACCAGCTCCATCAACAAACAACATCAACCAGCTCCATCAACAAACAACATCAACCAGCTCCATCAACAAACAGCATCAACCAGAACCATCAGCAAAGAGCATCAACCAGCTCCATCAACAAACAGCATCAACCAGCTCCATCAACAAAGAGCATTAACCAGCTCCATCAACAAAGAGCATTAACCAGCTCCATCAGCAAACAGCATCAACCAGCTCCATCAGCAAACAGCATCAACCAGCTCCATCAACAAACAACATCAACCAGCTCCATCAACAAACAACATCAACCAGCTCCAATCAACAAACAGCATCAACGAGCTCCATCAGCGAACAACATCAACCAGCACCATCACCAAACAGCATCAACCAGCTCCATGAACAAACAGCATCAACCAGCTCCATCAACAAAGAGCATCAACCAGCTCCATCAACAAAGAGCATCAACCAGCTCCATCAACAAAGAGCATCAACCAGCTCCATCAACAAAGAGCATCAACCAGCTCCATCAACAAAGAGCATCAACCAGCTCCATCAACAAACAGTATCAACCAGCTCCATCAACAAACAGCATCAACCAGCTCCATCAGCAAACAGGATAAACCAGCTCCATCAACAAAGAGCATCAACCAGCTCCATCAACAAAGAGCATCAACCAGCTCCATCAACAAACAGCATCAACCAGCTCCATCAACAAACAGCATCAACCAGCTCCATCAACAAACAGCATCAACCAGCTCCATCAACAAACAGCATCAACCAGCTCCATCAACAAACAGCATCAAACAGCTCCATCAGCAAACAGCATCAAACAGCTCCATCAGCAAGCAGCATCAAACAGCTCCAATCAACAAACAACATCAACGAGCTCCATCAGCAAACAACATCAACCAGCACCATCACCAAACAGCATCAACCAGCTCCATGAACAAACAGCATCAACCAGCTCCATCAACAAACAGCATCAACCAGCTCCATCAACAAACAGCATCAATCAGCTCCATCAACACAGAGCATCAACCAGCTCCATCAACAAACAGCATCAACCAGCTCCATCAACAAACAGCATCAACCAGCTCCATCAACAAACAGCATCAACCAGCACCATCAACAAAGAGCATCAACCAGCACCATCAACAAACAGCATCAACCAGCTGCATCAACAAATAGCATAAAACAGCTCCATCAGCAAACAGGATCAACCAGCTGCATTTACAAAGAGCATCAACCAGCTCCATCAACAAAGAGCATCAACGAGCTCCATCAACAAAGAGCATCAATCAGCTCCATCAACAAAGAGCATCAACCAGCTCCATCAACAAAGAGCATCAACGAACTCCATCAACAAAGAGCATCAACCAGCTCCATCAACAAAGAGCATCAACCAGCTCCATCAACAGACAGCATCAACCAGCTCCTTCAACAAACAGCATCAACCAGCTCCATCAACAAACAGCATCAACCCGCTCCATCAGCAAACAGCATCAACCAGCTCCATCAGCAAACAGCATCAACTATCTCCATCAGCAAACAGCATCAACCAGCTCCATCACCAAAGATCATCAACCAGCTCCATCAACAAACGGCATCAACCAGCTCCATCTGCAAACGGCATCAACCAGCTGCATCAGGAAACGGCATCAACCAGCTGCATCAGGAATCGGCATCAACCAGCTCCATCAACAAACAGCATCAACCAGCTCCATCAACAAACAGCGTCAACCAGCTCCATCAACAAACAGCGTCAACCAGCTCCATCAACAAACAACATCAACCAGCGCCATCAACACATAACATCAACCAGATCCATGAGCAAACAGCATCAACCTACTCCATCAACAAACAGCATCAACCAGCTCCATCAACAAACAGCATCAACCAGCTCTATGAGCAAACAGCATCAACCAGCTCCATCAACAAACAACATCAACCAGCACCATCAACAAAGTGCATCAACCAGCTCCATCAACAAACAGCATCAACCAGCTCCATCAGCAAACAGCATCAACCAGCTCCATCAGCAAACAGGATAAACTAGCTCCATCAACAAACAGCATCAACCATCTCCATCAGCAAAAAGCATCAACCAGCTGCATGTGCAAAGAGCATCAACCAGCTGCTTTTACAAAGAGCATCAACCAGCTCCATCAACAAACAACATCATCCAGCTGCATCAACAAACAACATCATCCAGCTGCATCAACAAACACCATCATCCAGCTCCATCAACAAACAACATCATCCAGCTGCATCAACAAACAACATCATCCAGCTGCATCAACAAACAGCATCAACCAGCTCCATCAGCAAACAGCATCAACCAGCTCCATCAACAAACAACATCAACCAGCTCCATCAGCAAACAACATCAACCAGCTCCATCAGCAAACAGCATCCACCAGCTCCATCAACAAACACCATCAACCAGCTCCATCAACAGACAGCATCAACCAGCTCCATCAACAGACAGCATCAACCAGCTCCATCAACAAACAGCATCAACCAGCTCCATCAACAAACAGCATCAACCCGCTCCATCAGGGAACGGCATCAACCCGCTCCATCAGGGAACGGCATCAACCAGCTCCATCAGGGAACGGCATCAACCAGCTCCATCAGGGAACGGCATCAACCAGCTCCATCAGGGAACGGCATCAACCAGCTCCATCAGGGAACGGCATCAACCAGCTCCATCAGGGAACGGCATCAACCAGCTCCATCAGGGAACGGCATCAACCAGCTCCATCAGGGAACGGCATCAACCAGCTCCATCAGGGAACGGCATCAACCAGCTCCATCAGGGAACGGCATCAACCAGCTCCATCAGGGAACGGCATCAACCAGCTCCATCAGGGAACGGCATCAACCAGCTCCATCAGGGAACGGCATCAACCAGCTCCATCAGGGAACGGCATCAACCAGCTCCATCAGGGAACGGCATCAACCAGCTCCATCAGGGAACGGCATCAACCAGCTCCATCAGGGAACGGCATCAACCAGCTCCATCAGGGAACGGCATCAACCAGCTCCATCAGGGAACGGCATCAACCAGCTCCATCAGGGAACGGCATCAACCAGCTCCATCAGGGAACGGCATCAACCAGCTCCATCAGGGAACGGCATCAACCAGCTCCATCAGGGAACGGCATCAACCAGCTCCATCAGGGAACGGCATCAACCAGCTCCATCAGGGAACGGCATCAACCAGCTCCATCAGGGAACGGCATCAACCAGCTCCATCAGGGAACGGCATCAACCAGCTCCATCAGGGAACGGCATCAACCAGCTCCATCAGGGAACGGCATCAACCAGCTCCATCAGGGAACGGCATCAACCAGCTCCATCAGGGAACGGCATCAACCAGCTCCATCAGGGAACGGCATCAACCAGCTCCATCAGGGAACGGCATCAACCAGCTCCATCAGGGAACGGCATCAACCAGCTCCATCAGGGAACGGCATCAACCAGCTCCATCAGGGAACGGCATCAACCAGCTCCATCAGGGAACGGCATCAACCAGCTCCATCAGGGAACGGCATCAACCAGCTCCATCAGGGAACGGCATCAACCAGCTCCATCAGGGAACGGCATCAACCAGCTCCATCAGGGAACGGCATCAACCAGCTCCATCAGGGAACGGCATCAACCAGCTCCATCAGGGAACGGCATCAACCAGCTCCATCAGGGAACGGCATCAACCAGCTCCATCAGGGAACGGCATCAACCAGCTCCATCAGGGAACGGCATCAACCAGCTCCATCAGGGAACGGCATCAACCAGCTCCATCAGGGAACGGCATCAACCAGCTCCATCAGGGAACGGCATCAACCAGCTCCATCAGGGAACGGCATCAACCAGCTCCATCAGGGAACGGCATCAACCAGCTCCATCAGGGAACGGCATCAACCAGCTCCATCAGGGAACGGCATCAACCAGCTCCATCAGGGAACGGCATCAACCAGCTCCATCAGGGAACGGCATCAACCAGCTCCATCAGGGAACGGCATCAACCAGCTCCATCAGGGAACGGCATCAACCAGCTCCATCAGGGAACGGCATCAACCAGCTCCATCAGGGAACGGCATCAACCAGCTCCATCAGGGATCGGCATCAACCAGCTCCATCAGGGAACGGCATCAACCAGCTCCATCAGGAAACGGCATCAACCAGCTCCATCAGGAAACGGCATCAACCAGCTCCATCAGGAAACGGCATCAACCAGCTCCATCAGGAAACGGCATCAACCAGCTCCATCAGGAAACGGCATCAACCAGCTCCATCAACAAACAGCATCAACCAGATCCATCAACAAACAGCATCAACCAGCTGCATCAGCAAACAGCATCAACCAGCTCCATCAACAAAGAGTATCAACCAGCTCCATCAACAAACAGAATCGACAAGCTCCATCAACAAACAGCATCAACCCGCTCCATCAACAGCATCTAGCAGCTCCATCAACAAACAGCATTAACCAGCTCCATCAGCAAACAGCAACAACCAGCTCCATCAGCGAAAAGCATCAACCAGCTCCATCAACAACCAGCATCAACCTGCTGCATCAACAACCAGCATCAACCAGCTCCATCAACAAACAACATCAACCAGCTCCATCAGCAAACAGCATCAACCAGCTCCAACAAACAAGATCAACCAGCTCCATCAGCAAACAGCATCCACCAGCTCCATC
The DNA here is from genome assembly GCA_037974335.1 of Prionace glauca. Taxonomy (NCBI): domain Eukaryota; kingdom Metazoa; phylum Chordata; class Chondrichthyes; order Carcharhiniformes; family Carcharhinidae; genus Prionace; species Prionace glauca. Next base: position 29,805,890 of record CM075759.1, read on the forward strand.
AACAAACAGCATCAACCAGCTCCATCAACAAACAGCATCAACCAGCTCCATCAACAGACAGCATCAACCAGCTCCATCAACAGACAGCATCAACCAGCTCCATCAGGAAACGGCATCAACCAGCTCTATGAGCAAACAGCATCAACCAGCTCCATCAACAAACAACATCAACCAGCTCAATCAACAAAGTGCATCAACCAGCTCCATCAACAAAGAGCATCAACCAGCTCCATCAACAAACAACATCAACCAGCTCCATCAACAAACAACATCAACCAGCTCCATCAACAAACAACATCAACCAGCTCCATCAGCAAACAGGATAAACCAACTCCATCAACAAACAGCATCAACCAGCTCCATCAGCAAAAAGCATCAACCAGCTCCATGAACAAACAGCATCAACCAGCTCCATCAGCAAAAAGCATCAACCAGCTCCATCAGCAAACTGGATCAACCAGCTACATCAACAAACAACATCAACCAGCTGCATCAACAAACAGCATCAACAAGCTCCATCAACAAACAGCATCAACCAGCTCCATCAACAAACAGCATCAACAAGCTCTATCAGCAAACAGCATCAACCAGCTCCATCAAGAAACAGCATCAGCCAGCTCCATCAACAAATAACATCAACCAGATCCATGAGCAAACAGCATCAACCAGCTTCATCAACAAACAGCATCAACCAGCTCCATCAACAAACAGCATCAACAAGCACTATCAGCAAACAGCATCAACCAGCTCCATCAACAAACAGCATCAACCAGCTCCATCAACAAACAACATCAACCAGCTGCATCAACAAACAGCATCAACCAGCTCCATCAACAAACAGCATCAACCAGCTCCATCAACAAACAGCGTCAACCAGCTCCATCAAGAAACAACAGCAACCAGCTCCATCAACAAACACCATCAACCATCTCCATCAACAAACAGCATCGACCAGCTTCATCAACAAACAGCATCGACCAGCTTCATCAACAAACAGCATCAACAAGCACTATCAGCAAACAGCATCAACCAGCTCCATCAGCAAACAGCATCAACCAGCTCCATCAACAAACAGCATCAACCAGCTCCATCAACAAACAGCATCAACCAGCACCATCAACAAAGAGCATCAACCAACTCCATCAACAAACAGGATCAACCAGCTGCATTTACAAAGAGCATCAACCAGCTGCATTTACAAAGAGCATCAACCAGCTCCATCAACAAAGAGCATCAACCAGCTCCATCAACAAAGAGCATCAACCAGCTCCATCAACAAAGAGCATCAACCAGCTCCATCAACAAAGAGCATCAACCAGCTCCATCAACAAAGAGCATCAACCAGCTCCATCAACAAAGAGCATCAACCAGCTCCATGAACAAACAGCATCAACCAGCTCCATCAACAAACAGCATCAACCAGCTCCATCAACAAACAACATCAACCAGCTCCATCAACAAACAGCATCAACCAGCTCCAACAAACAACATCAACCAGCTCCATCAGCAAACAGCATCCACCAGCTCCATCAACAAACAGCATCAACCAGCTCCATCAACAGACAGCATCAACCAGCTCCATCAACAGACAGCATCAACAAGCTCCATCAGGAAACGGCATCAACAAGCTCCATCAGGAAACGGCATCAACCAGCTCCATCAGGAAAAGGCATCAACCAGCTCCATCAGGAAACGGCATCAACCAGCTCCATCAGGAAACGGCATCAACCAGCTCCATCAGGAAACGGCATCAACCAGCTCCATCAGGAAACGGCATCAACCAGCTCCATCAGGAAACGGCATCAACCAGCTCCATCAGGAAACGGCATCAACCAGCTCCATCAGGAAACGGCATCAACCAGCTCCATCAGGAAACGGGATCAACCAGCTCCATCAGGAAACGGCATCAACCAGCTCCATCAGGAAACGGCATCAACCAGCTCCATCAGGAAACGGCATCAACCAGCTCCATCAGGAAACGGCATCAACCAGCTCCATCAGGAAACGGCATCAACCAGCTCCATCAGGAAACGGCATCAACCAGCTCCATCAGGAAACGGCATCAACCAGCTCCATCAGGAAACGGCATCAACCAGCTCCAAAGAACAAAGCACGGGAAGCAGGCCCTTTGGCCCAACGAGCCCGCGCCGCCGTCCCATTGTCAGTGACCTATTCATGGTTTTAGTCTATGCCTAATGTGTGAGGATCAGGGAGGTCCAATATAGGGACAATTTGTTACCCAATCAATCAGCCTAAAAGCACATTTTTGGGATGTGAGAGGAAACCGGAGCACTCGGAGGAATAGCTTGAACCAAGACAGTTGTCGTCACTGTTAGCCACATGCTCTCTTACTTCAACGTCAACCACCTGCCCAGGCTCATTCCCCAGAACCAAGTCCAGTATAGCCCCCTCTCTGGTCGGGCTATCCACGTACTGCTCAAGGGATCCTTCCATTCCATACTGTACAAATTCCTCCCCGTCAGCACCCTCTGACCTCGGTACATTCCAATCTGCCCCGGGGAGATTAAAATCTTCCACTACCACCACCCTATTCTTCCTGCACGTATCTAGAATGTCCCTGCTTATCCCTTCTTCCACAGCCCTCGGGCTGTTGGGCGGTCTGGAGTACACACCCAACATAGTAACATCTCCCTTCCTATTCCTGAACTCCACCCATAGCGACTCAATTCCTATATCCTCCATACCTCCTTCCCTCAGCACTGCTATGATGCAATCCTTAACTAACAACGTCACTCCCCCACCTCTCAGCGACCCACCCCTATCTCGCCCGAATCACGTATACCCAGGAACATTCAACTGCCAGTGCTGCCCTTCCTTTAACCAAGTCTCTGTCACCGCCACCACTTCCAACTTCCTTTCGAACATTAATGCCTTCAGTTCATCTGTTTTGCCAATCACACTCCTGGCATTGAAACACATGCACCAAAGACGCTCAGAAACAATCCGATGCTTCTTCCTACCCTCCGGGTTTACCCTATCCCCAATCCCAGTTCCATCCACCTCCCCACCCACTCTCCATATTAGTTTAAACCCTGCCGAAACACTCCAGCTAACCTTCCAGCTAAGATATGCATGCCCTTCCCAGTTAACTGTACCCCATTCCTCTTGTATATTTGCCCGTCTTTCATAAAGACTTCCCAGTGATCTACGAATCTAAAACCCTCTGCCCTACACCAATCCTTCAACCACGCATTTAGTTGGATTATTTCATTATTTCTAGCCCTGCTAGCCCCAGGCACCGGCAGCAGCCCAGAGAATGCACCCTGGAGGCCCTACATTTCAGCCTGGCCCCAACTCCCTGAACTGCCTACGTATGTCCCCCCTGCACTTTGTTCCTACATCCTTCTCTGCTACGTGCACTATCACATCAGACTCAGTCCTTCCACCCTTCAAAATTCCCTCTACCCTGTCTGAAACATCCTGTACCCCTGCTCCAGGGAGGCAGACTAGCATCCTGGAGTCTCGCTTTTGCCCACAGAACCATCTGTCAATCCCCTTGACTTTCCCATCCCCCACCACTATCTCACACCCTGCACTCTTCACTTTCCGATCTCCCTCCCTTGCCTTCCCTACCCCAGCTGTCACCCCACCCTTGACATTCCGGGGTAATTCCTCCAGGGCATTCCTAGTGCCATGACTCCTTTTCTTTCTGCTCTTCCTAACTGTAACCCATCCATCTCTCCTCGTAGGTCCTGGTATTTGCTCAGTGTTACTGTCCCTATCCATTACTTCCCAATTTTCACTGACTAAAAACATATCCTTCAGCCTCAGTTCCAGTTGCCTCACCCGGGCCCTTAATCGCTGCACCTCTAGATATTTCCCGCATATGTGGGCTTTCGGGAGATGTGCTGTCTCCAGAAATGTCCACATATGACAACGAACACAGTGAAGACCTGTAACCCTAGACCCTGCCATTATGTTTGCCCCCTTTTAAGGTGTCCTATTAAGTCCTGTTACCGAGCCTGCGCACGCCCAAACCCAGTGCCCTCTTACCTCTGGCCCTCTTACCTCTGGCCCTCTTACCTCTGGCCCTCTTACCTCTGGCCCTCTTACCTCTGGCCCTCTTACCTCTGGCCCTCTTACCTCTGGCCCTCTTACCTCTGGCCCTCTTACCTCTTCTTCCCACCAGACTCCGCTGCCCTCTATCGACCTTGGCCTTTTTATACTCCCGCGTTCCCTTCCCAGCAGCCCCGGCGCCTATCTCCCGCTACGGAGCACCAAAATAAACAAAAACCCTCCCGAACTGCAAGTCAGTCGAAAACAGTAATTATAATGCAGCACACTCACCAAAAGGCAGCCACTCGTCGAAATCACAGCTCCAGAGAACAGTGAGATCCATCCACAAACAGGATCAACCGGCTCCATCAGCAAACAGCATCAACCAGCCCCATCAGCAAACAGCATCAACCAGCCCCATCAACAAACAGCATCAACCAGCTCCATCAACAAACACCATCAACCAGCCCCATCAACAAACAGCAACAACCAGCCCCATCAACAAACAGCATCAACCAGCCCCATCAACAAACAGCATCAACCAGCCCCATCAGCAAACAGCATCAACCAGCTCCATCAACAAACAGCATCAACCAGCTCCATCAACAAACAGCATCAACCAGCTCCATCAACAAACAGCATCAACCAGCTCCATCAACAAACAGCATCAACCAGCTCCATCAACAAACAGCATCAACCAGGTCCATCAGCAAACGGCGTCAACAGCTCCATCAGCAAACGGCGTCAACCAGCTCCATCAGGAAACGGCGTCAACCAGCTCCATCAGGAAACGGCGTCAACCAGCTCCATCAGGAAACGGCGTCAACCAGCTCCAAAGAACAAAGCACGGGAAGCAGGCCCTTTGGCCCAACGAGCCCGCGCCGCCGTCCCATTGTCAGTGACCTATTCATGGTTTTAGTCTATGCCTAATGTGTGAGGATCAGGGAGGTCCAATATAGGGACAATTTGTTACCCAATCAATCAGCCTAAAAGCACATTTTTGGGATGTGAGAGGAAACCGGAGCACCCGGAGGAATAGCTTGAACCAAGACAGAGTTGTGGTCACTGTTAGCCACATGCTCTCTTACTTCAACGTCAACCACCTGCCCAGGCTCATTCCCCAGAACCAAGTCCAGTATAGCCCCCTCTCTGGACGGGCTATCCACGTACTGCTCAAGGGATCCTTCCATTCCACACTGTACAAATTCCTCCCCGTCAGCACCCTCTGACCTCGGTACATTCCAATCTACCCCGGGGAGATTAAAATCTCCCACTACCACATCCCTATTCTTCCTGCACTTATCTAGAATGTCCCTGCTTATCCCTTCTTCCACAGCCCTCGGGCTGTTGGGCGGTCTGGAGTACACACCCAACATAGTAACATCTCCCTTGCTATTCCTGAACTCCACCCATAGCGACTCAATTCCTATATCCTCCATACCTCCTTCCCTCTGCACTGCTATGATGCAATCCTTAACTAACAACGTCACTCCCCCACCTCTCAGCGACCCACCCCTATCTCGCCCGAATCACGTATACCCAGGAACATTCAACTGCCAGTGCTGCCCTTCCTTTAACCAAGTCTCTGTCACCGCCACCACTTCCAACTTCCTTTCGAACATTAATGCCAATCACACTCCTGGCATTGAAACACATGCACCAAAGACGCTCAGAAACAATCCGATCCTTCTTCCTACCCTCCGGGTTTACCCTATCCCCAATCCCAGTTCCATCCACCTCCCCACCCACTCTCCATATTAGTTTAAACCCTGCCGAAACACTCCAGCTAACCTTCCAGCTAAGATATGCATGCCCTTCCCAGTTAACTGTACCCCATGCCTCTTGTATATTTGCCCGTCTTTCATAAAGACTTCCCAGTGATCTACGAATCTAAAACCCTCTGCCCTACACCAATCCTTCAACCACGCATTTAGTTGGATTATTTCATTATTTCTAGCCCTGCTAGCCCCAGGCACCGGCAGCAGCCCAGAGAACGCACCCTGGAGGCCCTACATTTCAGCCTGGCCCCAACTCCCTGAACTGCCTACGTATGTCCCCCCTGCACTTAGTGCACGTAGCAGAGAAGGATGTAGGAACAATCACATCAGACTCAGTCCTTCCACCCTTCAAAATTCCCTCTACCCTGTCTGAAACATCCTGTACCCCTGCTCCAGGGAGGCAGACTAGCATCCTGGAGTCTCGCTTTTGCCCACAGAACCATCTGTCAATCCCCTTGACTTTCCCATCCCCCACCACTATCTCACACCCTGCACTCTTCACTTTCCGATCTCCCTCCCTTGCCTTCCCTACCCCAGCTGTCACCCCACCCTTGACATTCCGGGGTAATTCCTCCAGCACATTCCTAGTGCCATGACTCCTTTTCTTTCTGCTCTTCCTAACTGTAACCCATCCATCTCTCCTCGTAGGTCCTGGTATTTGCTCAGTGTTACTGTCCCTATCCATTACTTCCCAATTTTCACTGACTAAAAACATATCCTTCAGCCTCAGTTCCAGTTGCCTCACCCGGGCCATTAATCGCTGCACCTCTAGATATTTCCCGCATATGTGGGCTTTCGGGAGATGTGCTGTCTCCAGAAATGTCCACATATGACAACGAACACAGTGAAGACCTGTAACCCTAGACCCTGCCATTATGTTTGCCCCCTTTTAAGGTGTCCTATTAAGTCCTGTTACCGAGCCTGCGCACGCCCAAACCCAGTGCCCTCTTACCTCTGGCCCTCTTACCTCTGGCCCTCTTACCTCTGGCCCTCTTACCTCTGGCCCTCTTACCTCTGGCCCTCTTACCTCTGGCCCTCTTACCTCTGGCCCTCTTACCTCTGGCCCTCTTACCTCTGGCCCTCTTACCTCTGGCCCTCTTACCTCTGGCCCTCTTACCTCTGGCCCTCTTACCTCTGGCCCTCTTACCTCTGGCCCTCTTACCTCTGGCCCTCTTACCTCTTCTTCCCACCAGACTCCGCTGCCCTCTATCGACCTTGGCCTTTTTATACTCCCGCGTTCCCTTCCCAGCAGCCCCGGCGCCTATCTCCCGCTACGGAGCACCAAAATAAACAAAAACCCTCCCGAACTGCAAGTCAGTCGAAAACAGTAATTATAATGCAGCACACTCACCAAAAGGCAGCCACTCGTCGAAATCACAGCTCCAGAGAACAGTGAGATCCATCCACAAACAGGATCAACCGGCTCCATCAGCAAACAGCATCAACCAGCCCCATCAGCAAACAGCATCAACCAGCCCCATCAGCAAACAGCATCAACCAGCTCCATCAACAAACAGCATCAACCAGCTCCATCAACAAACAGCATCAACCAGCCCCATCAACAAACAGCAACAACCAGCCCCATCAACAAACAGCAACAACCAGCCCCATCAGCAAACGGCATCAACCAGCCCCATCAACAAACAGCATCAACCAGCCCCATCAGCAAACAGCATCAACCAGATCCATCAACAAACAGCATCAACCAGCTCCATCAACAAACAGCATCAACCAGCTGCATCAACAAACAGCATCAACCAGCTCCATCAACAAACAGCATCAACCAGCTCCATCAGCAAACAACATCAACCAGCTCCATCAGCAAACGGCGTCAACAGCTCCATCAGCAAACGGCGTCAACCAGCTCCATCAGGAAACGGCGTCAACCAGCTCCATCAGGAAACGGCGTCAACCAGCTCCATCAGGAAACGGCGTCAACCAGCTCCAAAGAACAAAGCACGGGAAGCAGGCCCTTTGGCCCAACGAGCCCGCGCCGCCGTCCCATTGTCAGTGACCTATTCATGGTTTTAGTCTATGCCTAATGTGTGAGGATCAGGGAGGTCCAATATAGGGACAATTTGTTACCCAATCAATCAGCCTAAAAGCACATTTTTGGGATGTGAGAGGAAACCGGAGCACCCGGAGGAATAGCTTGAACCAAGACAGAGTTGTGGTCACTGTTAGCCACATGCTCTCTTACTTCAACGTCAACCACCTGCCCAGGCTCATTCCCCAGAACCAAGTCCAGTATAGCCCCCTCTCTGGACGGGCTATCCACGTACTGCTCAAGGGATCCTTCCATTCCACACTGTACAAATTCCTCCCCGTCAGCACCCTCTGACCTCGGTACATTCCAATCTACCCCGGGGAGATTAAAATCTCCCACTACCACATCCCTATTCTTCCTGCACTTATCTAGAATGTCCCTGCTTATCCCTTCTTCCACAGCCCTCGGGCTGTTGGGCGGTCTGGAGTACACACCCAACATAGTAACATCTCCCTTGCTATTCCTGAACTCCACCCATAGCGACTCAATTCCTATATCCTCCATACCTCCTTCCCTCTGCACTGCTATGATGCAATCCTTAACTAACAACGTCACTCCCCCACCTCTCAGCGACCCACCCCTATCTCGCCCGAATCACGTATACCCAGGAACATTCAACTGCCAGTGCTGCCCTTCCTTTAACCAAGTCTCTGTCACCGCCACCACTTCCAACTTCCTTTCGAACATTAATGCCAATCACACTCCTGGCATTGAAACACATGCACCAAAGACGCTCAGAAACAATCCGATCCTTCTTCCTACCCTCCGGGTTTACCCTATCCCCAATCCCAGTTCCATCCACCTCCCCACCCACTCTCCATATTAGTTTAAACCCTGCCGAAACACTCCAGCTAACCTTCCAGCTAAGATATGCATGCCCTTCCCAGTTAACTGTACCCCATGCCTCTTGTATATTTGCCCGTCTTTCATAAAGACTTCCCAGTGATCTACGAATCTAAAACCCTCTGCCCTACACCAATCCTTCAACCACGCATTTATTTGGATTATTTCATTATTTCTAGCCCTGCTAGCCCCAGGCACCGGCAGCAGCCCAGAGAACGCACCCTGGAGGCCCTACATTTCAGCCTGGCCCCAACTCCCTGAACTGCCTACGTATGTCCCCCCTGCACTTAGTGCACGTAGCAGAGAAGGATGTAGGAACAATCACATCAGACTCAGTCCTTCCACCCTTCAAAATTCCCTCTACCCTGTCTGAAACATCCTGTACCCCTGCTCCAGGGAGGCAGACTAGCATCCTGGAGTCTCGCTTTTGCCCACAGAACCATCTGTCAATCCCCTTGACTTTCCCATCCCCCACCACTATCTCACACCCTGCACTCTTCACTTTCCGATCTCCCTCCCTTGCCTTCCCTACCCCAGCTGTCACCCCACCCTTGACATTCCGAGGTAATTCCTCCAGGGCATTCCTAGTGCCATGACTCCTTTTCTTTTTGCTCTTCCTAACTGTAACCCATCCATCTCTCCTCGTAGGTCCTGGTATTTGCTCAGTGTTACTGTCCCTATCCATTACTTCCTAATTTTCACTGACTAAAAACATATCCTCCAGCCTCAGTTCCAGTTGCCTCACCCGGGCCCTTAATCGCTGCACCTCTAGACATTTCCCGCATATGTGGGCTTTCGGGAGATGTGCTGTCTCCAGAAATGTTCACATATGACAACGAACAGTGAAGACCTGTAACCCTAGACCCTGCCATTATATTTGCCCCCTTTTAAGGTGTCCTATTAGGTCCTGTTACCGAGCCTGCGCGACCCCAAGCCCAGTGACCCCAAGCCCTCTTACCTCTTACCTCTTACCTCTTACCTCTTACCTCTTACCTCTTACCTCTTACCTCTTACCTCTTACCTCTTACCTCTTACCTCTTACCTCTTACCTCTTACCTCTTACCTCTTACCTCTTACCTCTTACCTCTTACCTCTTACCTCTTACCTCTTACCTCTTCTTCCCACCAGACTCCGCTGCCCTCTATCGACCTTGGCCTTCTAATTATACTCCCGCGTTCCCTTCCCAGCAGCCCCGGCGCGTATCTCCCGCTACGGAGCACCAAAATAAACAAAAACCCTCCCGAACTGCAAGTCAGTCGAAAACAGTAATTATGATGCAGCACACTCACCAAAAGGCAGCCACTCGTCGAAATCACAGCTCCAGAGAACAGTGAGCTCCATCCACAAACAGGATCAAACGGCTCCATCAACAAACAACATCAACCAGCTCCATCAGCAAACATCATCAATCAGCACCATCAGCAAACGGCATCAACCAGTACCATCACCAAACAACATCAACCAGCTACATCAACAAACAGCATCAACCAGCTCCATCAGCAAACTGGATCAACCAGCTCCATCAACAAACAACATCAACCAGCTGCATCAACAAACAGCATCAACAAGCTCCATCAACAAACAGCATCAACCAGCTCCATCACCAATCAACATCAACCAGCTCCATCAATAAATAACATCAACCAGATCCATGAGCAAACAGCATCAACCAGCTCCATCAATAAACAGCATCAACCAGCTCCATCAGCAAACAGGATAAACCAGCTCCATCAACAAACAGCATCAACCAGCTCCATCAACAAATAACATCAACCAGATCCATGAGCAAACAGCATCAACCAGCTTCATCAACAAACAGCATCAACCAGCTCCATCAACAAACAGCATCAACCAGCTCCATCAACAAACAGCATCAACCAGCTCCATCAACAAACAGCATCAACCAGCTCCATCAACAAACAGCATCAACCAGCTCCATCAACAAACAGCATCAACCAGCTCCATCAACAAATAACATCAACCAGATCCATGAGAAAACAGCATCAACCAGCTTCATCAACAAACAGCATCAACCAGCTCCATCAACAAACAGCATCAACCAGCTCCATCAACAAACAGCATCAACCAGCTCCATCAACAAACAGCATCAACCAGCTCCATCAACAAACGGCATCAACCATCTCCATCAGCAAACAGCGTCAACCAGCTCCACCAGGCAACAGCATCAACCAGCTCCATCAACAAACAGCATCAACCAGAACGATCAGCAAAGAGCATCAACCAGCTCCATCAACAAACAGCATGAACAAGCTCCATCAACAAACAGCATCAACCAGCTCCATCAACAAAGAGCATCAACAAAGCGCCATCAACAAACAGCATCAACAAGCTCCATCAACAAACAGCATCAACCAGCTCCATCAACAAACAGCATCAACAAGCTCTATCAGCAAACAGCATCAACCAGCTCCATCAAGAAACAGCATCAGCCAGCTCCATCAACAAATAACATCAACCAGATCCATGAGCAAACAGCATCAACCAGCTTCATCAACAAACAGCATCAACCAGCTCCATCAACAAACAGCATCAACAAGCACTATCAGCAAACAGCATCAACCAGCTCCATCAACAAACAGCATCAACCAGCTCCATCAACAAACAGCATCAACCAGCTGCATCAACAAACAGCATCAACCAGCTCCATCAACAAACAGCGTCAACCAGCTCCATCAACAAACAGCGTCAACCAGCTCCATCAAGAAACAACAGCAACCAGCTCCATCAAGAAACAGCATCAACCATCTCCATCAACAAACAGCATCGACCAGCTTCATCAACAAACAGCATCGACCAGCTTCATCAACAAACAGCATCAACAAGCACTATCAGCAAACAGCATCAACCAGCTCCATCAGCAAACAGCATCAACCAGCTCCATCAACAAACAGCATCAACCAGCTCCATCAACAAACAGCATCAACCAGCACCATCAACAAAGAGCATCAACCAACTCCATCAACAAACAGGATCAACCAGCTGCATTTACAAAGAGCATCAACCAGCTGCATTTACAAAGAGCATCAACCAGCTCCATCAACAAAGAGCATCAACCAGCTCCATCAACAAAGAGCATCAACCAGCTCCATCAACAAAGAGCATCAACCAGCTCCATCAACAAAGAGCATCAACCAGCTCCATCAACAAAGAGCATCAACCAGCTCCATCAACAAAGAGCATCAACCAGCTCCATCAACAAAGAGCATCAACCAGCTCCATCAACAAAGAGCATCAACCAGCTCCATCAACAAACAGCATCAACCAGCTCCATCAACAAACAACATCAACCAGCTCCATCAGCAAACAGCATCAACCAGCTCCAACAAACAACATCAACCAGCTCCATCAGCAAACAGCATCCACCAGCTCCATCAACAAACAGCATCAACCAGCTCCATCAACAGACAGCATCAACCAGCTCCATCAACAGACAGCATCAACAAGCTCCATCAGGAAACGGCATCAACAAGCTCCATCAGGAAACGGCATCAACCAGCTCCATCAGGAAACGGCATCAACCAGCTCCATCAGGAAACGGCATCAACCAGCTCCATCAGGAAACGGCATCAACCAGCTCCATCAGGAAACGGCATCAACCAGCTCCATCAGGAAACGGCATCAACCAGCTCCATCAGGAAACGGCATCAACCAGCTCCATCAGGAAACGGCATCAACCAGCTCCATCAGGAAACGGCATCAACCAGCTCCATCAGGAAACGGCATCAACCAGCTCCATCAGGAAACGGCATCAACCAGCTCCATCAGGAAACGGCATCAACCAGCTCCATCAGGAAACGGCATCAACCAGCTCCATCAGGAAACGGCATCAACCAGCTCCATCAGGAAACGGCATCAACCAGCTCCATCAGGAAACGGCATCAACCAGCTCCATCAGGAAACGGCATCAACCAGCTCCATCAGGAAACGGCATCAACCAGCTCCATCAGGAAACGGCATCAACCAGCTCCATCAGGAAACGGCATCAACCAGCTCCAAAGAACAAAGCACGGGAAGCAGGCCCTTTGGCCCAACGAGCCCGCGCCGCCGTCCCATTGTCAGTGACCTATTCATGGTTTTAGTCTATGCCTAATGTGTGAGGATCAGGGAGGTCCAATATAGGGACAATTTGTTACCCAATCAATCAGCCTAAAAGCACATTTTTGGGATGTGAGAGGAAACCGGAGCACTCGGAGGAATAGCTTGAACCAAGACAGTTGTCGTCACTGTTAGCCACATGCTCTCTTACTTCAACGTCAACCACCTGCCCAGGCTCATTCCCCAGAACCAAGTCCAGTATAGCCCCCTCTCTGGTCGGGCTATCCACGTACTGCTCAAGGGATCCTTCCATTCCATACTGTACAAATTCCTCCCCGTCAGCACCCTCTGACCTCGGTACATTCCAATCTACCCCGGGGAGATTAAAATCTTCCACTACCACCACCCTATTCTTCCTGCACGTATCTAGAATGTCCCTGCTTATCCCTTCTTCCACAGCCCTCGGGCTGTTGGGCGGTCTGGAGTACACACCCAACATAGTAACATCTCCCTTCCTATTCCTGAACTCCACCCATAGCGACTCAATTCCTATATCCTCCATACCTCCTTCCCTCAGCACTGCTATGATGCAATCCTTAACTAACAACGTCACTCCCCCACCTCTCAGCGACCCACCCCTATCTCGCCCGAATCACGTATACCCAGGAACATTCAACTGCCAGTGCTGCCCTTCCTTTAACCAAGTCTCTGTCACCGCCACCACTTCCAACTTCCTTTCGAACATTAATGCCTTCAGTTCATCTGTTTTGCCAATCACACTCCTGGCATTGAAACACATGCACCAAAGACGCTCAGAAACAATCCGATGCTTCTTCCTACCCTCCGGGTTTACCCTATCCCCAATCCCAGTTCCATCCACCTCCCCACCCACTCTCCATATTAGTTTAAACCCTGCCGAAACACTCCAGCTAACCTTCCAGCTAAGATATGCATGCCCTTCCCAGTTAACTGTACCCCATTCCTCTTGTATATTTGCCCGTCTTTCATAAAGACTTCCCAGTGATCTACGAATCTAAAACCCTCTGCCCTACACCAATCCTTCAACCACGCATTTAGTTGGATTATTTCATTATTTCTAGCCCTGCTAGCCCCAGGCACCGGCAGCAGCCCAGAGAATGCACCCTGGAGGCCCTACATTTCAGCCTGGCCCCAACTCCCTGAACTGCCTACGTATGTCCCCCCTGCACTTTGTTCCTACATCCTTCTCTGCTACGTGCACTATCACATCAGACTCAGTCCTTCCACCCTTCAAAATTCCCTCTACCCTGTCTGAAACATCCTGTACCCCTGCTCCAGGGAGGCAGACTAGCATCCTGGAGTCTCGCTTTTGCCCACAGAACCATCTGTCAATCCCCTTGACTTTCCCATCCCCCACCACTATCTCACACCCTGCACTCTTCACTTTCCGATCTCCCTCCCTTGCCTTCCCTACCCCAGCTGTCACCCCACCCTTGACATTCCGGGGTAATTCCTCCAGGGCATTCCTAGTGCCATGACTCCTTTTCTTTCTGCTCTTCCTAACTGTAACCCATCCATCTCTCCTCGTAGGTCCTGGTATTTGCTCAGTGTTACTGTCCCTATCCATTACTTCCCAATTTTCACTGACTAAAAACATATCCTTCAGCCTCAGTTCCAGTTGCCTCACCCGGGCCCTTAATCGCTGCACCTCTAGATATTTCCCGCATATGTGGGCTTTCGGGAGATGTGCTGTCTCCAGAAATGTCCACATATGACAACGAACACAGTGAAGACCTGTAACCCTAGACCCTGCCATTATGTTTGCCCCCTTTTAAGGTGTCCTATTAAGTCCTGTTACCGAGCCTGCGCACGCCCAAACCCAGTGCCCTCTTACCTCTGGCCCTCTTACCTCTGGCCCTCTTACCTCTGGCCCTCTTACCTCTGGCCCTCTATCGACCTTGGCCTTTTTATACTCCCGCGTTCCCTTCCCAGCAGCCCCGGCGCCTATCTCCCGCTACGGAGCACCAAAATAAACAAAAACCCTCCCGAACTGCAAGTCAGTCGAAAACAGTAATTATAATGCAGCACACTCACCAAAAGGCAGCCACTCGTCGAAATCACAGCTCCAGAGAACAGTGAGATCCATCCACAAACAGGATCAACCGGCTCCATCAGCAAACAGCATCAACCAGCCCCATCAGCAAACAGCATCAACCAGCCCCATCAACAAACAGCATCAACCAGCTCCATCAACAAACAGCATCAACCAGCCCCATCAACAAACAGCAACAACCAGCCCCATCAACAAACAGCATCAACCAGCTCCATCAACAAACAGCATCAACCAGCTCCATCAACAAACAGCATCAACCAGCTCCATCAACAAACAGCATCAACCAGCTCCATCAACAAACAGCATCAACCAGCTCCATCAGCAAACGGCGTCAACAGCTCCATCAGGAAACGGCGTCAACCAGCTCCATCAGGAAACGGCGTCAACCAGCTCCATCAGGAAACGGCGTCAACCAGCTCCATCAGGAAACGGCGTCAACCAGCTCCAAAGAACAAAGCACGGGAAGCAGGCCCTTTGGCCCAACGAGCCCGCGCCGCCGTCCCATTGTCAGTGACCTATTCATGGTTTTAGTCTATGCCTAATGTGTGAGGATCAGGGAGGTCCAATATAGGGACAATTTGTTACCCAATCAATCAGCCTAAAAGCACATTTTTGGGATGTGAGAGGAAACCGGAGCACCCGGAGGAATAGCTTGAACCAAGACAGAGTTGTGGTCACTGTTAGCCACATGCTCTCTTACTTCAACGTCAACCACCTGCCCAGGCTCATTCCCCAGAACCAAGTCCAGTATAGCCCCCTCTCTGGACGGGCTATCCACGTACTGCTCAAGGGATCCTTCCATTCCACACTGTACAAATTCCTCCCCGTCAGCACCCTCTGACCTCGGTACATTCCAATCTACCCCGGGGAGATTAAAATCTCCCACTACCACATCCCTATTCTTCCTGCACTTATCTAGAATGTCCCTGCTTATCCCTTCTTCCACAGCCCTCGGGCTGTTGGGCGGTCTGGAGTACACACCCAACATAGTAACATCTCCCTTGCTATTCCTGAACTCCACCCATAGCGACTCAATTCCTATATCCTCCATACCTCCTTCCCTCTGCACTGCTATGATGCAATCCTTAACTAACAACGTCACTCCCCCACCTCTCAGCGACCCACCCCTATCTCGCCCGAATCACGTATACCCAGGAACATTCAACTGCCAGTGCTGCCCTTCCTTTAACCAAGTCTCTGTCACCGCCACCACTTCCAACTTCCTTTCGAACATTAATGCCAATCACACTCCTGGCATTGAAACACATGCACCAAAGACGCTCAGAAACAATCCGATCCTTCTTCCTACCCTCCGGGTTTACCCTATCCCCAATCCCAGTTCCATCCACCTCCCCACCCACTCTCCATATTAGTTTAAACCCTGCCGAAACACTCCAGCTAACCTTCCAGCTAAGATATGCATGCCCTTCCCAGTTAACTGTACCCCATGCCTCTTGTATATTTGCCCGTCTTTCATAAAGACTTCCCAGTGATCTACGAATCTAAAACCCTCTGCCCTACACCAATCCTTCAACCACGCATTTAGTTGGATTATTTCATTATTTCTAGCCCTGCTAGCCCCAGGCACCGGCAGCAGCCCAGAGAACGCACCCTGGAGGCCCTACATTTCAGCCTGGCCCCAACTCCCTGAACTGCCTACGTATGTCCCCCCTGCACTTAGTGCACGTAGCAGAGAAGGATGTAGGAACAATCACATCAGACTCAGTCCTTCCACCCTTCAAAATTCCCTCTACCCTGTCTGAAACATCCTGTACCCCTGCTCCAGGGAGGCAGACTAGCATCCTGGAGTCTCGCTTTTGCCCACAGAACCATCTGTCAATCCCCTTGACTTTCCCATCCCCCACCACTATCTCACACCCTGCACTCTTCACTTTCCGATCTCCCTCCCTTGCCTTCCCTACCCCAGCTGTCACCCCACCCTTGACATTCCGGGGTAATTCCTCCAGCACATTCCTAGTGCCATGACTCCTTTTCTTTCTGCTCTTCCTAACTGTAACCCATCCATCTCTCCTCGTAGGTCCTGGTATTTGCTCAGTGTTACTGTCCCTATCCATTACTTCCCAATTTTCACTGACTAAAAACATATCCTTCAGCCTCAGTTCCAGTTGCCTCACCCGGGCCCTTAATCGCTGCACCTCTAGATATTTCCCGCATATGTGGGCTTTCGGGAGATGTGCTGTCTCCAGAAATGTCCACATATGACAACGAACACAGTGAAGACCTGTAACCCTAGACCCTGCCATTATGTTTGCCCCCTTTTAAGGTGTCCTATTAAGTCCTGTTACCGAGCCTGCGCACGCCCAAACCCAGGGCCCTCTTACCTCTGGCCCTCTTACCTCTGGCCCTCTTACCTCTGGCCCTCTTACCTCTGGCCCTCTTACCTCTGGACCTCTGGCCCTCTTACCTCTGGCCCTCTTACCTCTTCTTCCCACCAGACTCCGCTGCCCTCTATCGACCTTGGCCTTTTTATACTCCCGCGTTCCCTTCCCAGCAGCCCCGGCGCCTATCTCCCGCTACGGAGCACCAAAATAAACAAAAACCCTCCCGAACTGCAAGTCAGTCGAAAACAGTAATTATAATGCAGCACACTCACCAAAAGGCAGCCACTCGTCGAAATCACAGCTCCAGAGAACAGTGAGATCCATCCACAAACAGGATCAACCGGCTCCATCAGCAAACAGCATCAACCAGCCCCATCAGCAAACAGCATCAACCAGCCCCATCAACAAACAGCATCAACCAGCTCCATCAACAAACAGCATCAACCAGCTCCATCAACAAACAGCATCAACCAGCCCCATCAACAAACAGCAACAACCAGCCCCATCAACAAACAGCAACAACCAGCCCCATCAGCAAACGGCATCAACCAGCCCCATCAACAAACAGCATCAACCAGCCCCATCAGCAAACAGCATCAACCAGATCCATCAACAAACAGCATCAACCAGCTCCATCAACAAACAGCATCAACCAGCTCCATCAACAAACAGCATCAACCAGCTCCATCAACAAACAGCATCAACCAGCTCCATCAGCAAACAACATCAACCAGCTCCATCAGCAAACGGCGTCAACAGCTCCATCAGCAAACGGCGTCAACCAGCTCCATCAGGAAACGGCGTCAACCAGCTCCATCAGGAAACGGCGTCAACCAGCTCCATCAGGAAACGGCGTCAACCAGCTCCAAAGAACAAAGCACGGGAAGCAGGCCCTTTGGCCCAACGAGCCCGCGCCGCCGTCCCATTGTCAGTGACCTATTCATGGTTTTAGTCTATGCCTAATGTGTGAGGATCAGGGAGGTCCAATATAGGGACAATTTGTTACCCAATCAATCAGCCTAAAAGCACATTTTTGGGATGTGAGAGGAAACCGGAGCACCCGGAGGAATAGCTTGAACCAAGACAGAGTTGTGGTCACTGTTAGCCACATGCTCTCTTACTTCAACGTCAACCACCTGCCCAGGCTCATTCCCCAGAACCAAGTCCAGTATAGCCCCCTCTCTGGACGGGCTATCCACGTACTGCTCAAGGGATCCTTCCATTCCACACTGTACAAATTCCTCCCCGTCAGCACCCTCTGACCTCGGTACATTCCAATCTACCCCGGGGAGATTAAAATCTCCCACTACCACATCCCTATTCTTCCTGCACTTATCTAGAATGTCCCTGCTTATCCCTTCTTCCACAGCCCTCGGGCTGTTGGGCGGTCTGGAGTACACACCCAACATAGTAACATCTCCCTTCCTATTCCTGAACTCCACCCATAGCGACTCAATTCCTATATCCTCCATACCTCCTTCCCTCTGCACTGCTATGATGCAATCCTTAACTAACAACGTCACTCCCCCACCTCTCAGCGACCCACCCCTATCTCGCCCGAATCACGTATACCCAGGAACATTCAACTGCCAGTGCTGCCCTTCCTTTAACCAAGTCTCTGTCACCGCCACCACTTCCAACTTCCTTTCGAACATTAATGCCTTCAGTTCATCTGTTTTGCCAATCACACTCCTGGCATTGAAACACATGCACCAAAGACGCTCAGAAACAATCCGATCCTTCTTCCTACCCTCCGGGTTTACCCTATCCCCAATCCCAGTTCCATCCACCTCCCCACCCACTCTCCATATTAGTTTAAACCCTGCCGAAACACTCCAGCTAACCTTCCAGCTAAGATATGCATGCCCTTCCCAGTTAACTGTACCCCATGCCTCTTGTATATTTGCCCGTCTTTCATAAAGACTTCCCAGTGATCTACGAATCTAAAACCCTCTGCCCTACACCAATCCTTCAACCACGCATTTATTTGGATTATTTCATTATTTCTAGCCCTGCTAGCCCCAGGCACCGGCAGCAGCCCAGAGAACGCACCCTGGAGGCCCTACATTTCAGCCTGGCCCCAACTCCCTGAACTGCCTACGTATGTCCCCCCTGCACTTTGTTCCTACATCCTTCTCTGCTACGTGCACTATCACATCAGACTCAGTCCTTCCACCCTTCAAAATTCCCTCTACCCTGTCTGAAACATCCTGTACCCCTGCTCCAGGGAGGCAGACTAGCATCCTGGAGTCTCGCTTTTGCCCACAGAACCATCTGTCAATCCCCTTGACTTTCCCATCCCCCACCACTATCTCACACCCTGCACTCTTCACTTTCCGATCTCCCTCCCTTGCCTTCCCTACCCCAGCTGTCACCCCACCCTTGACATTCCGAGGTAATTCCTCCAGGGCATTCCTAGTGCCATGACTCCTTTTCTTTTTGCTCTTCCTAACTGTAACCCATCCATCTCTCCTCGTAGGTCCTGGTATTTGCTCAGTGTTACTGTCCCTATCCATTACTTCCTAATTTTCACTGACTAAAAACATATCCTCCAGCCTCAGTTCCAGTTGCCTCACCCGGGCCCTTAATCGCTGCACCTCTAGACATTTCCCGCATATGTGGGCTTTCGGGAGATGTGCTGTCTCCAGAAATGTTCACATATGACAACGAACAGTGAAGACCTGTAACCCTAGACCCTGCCATTATATTTGCCCCCTTTTAAGGTGTCCTATTAGGTCCTGTTACCGAGCCTGCGCGACCCCAAGCCCAGTGACCCCAAGCCCTCTGACCTCTTACCTCTTACCTCTTACCTCTTACCTCTTACCTCTTACCTCTTACCTCTTACCTCTTACCTCTTACCTCTTACCTCTTACCTCTTACCTCTTACCTCTTACCTCTTCTTCCCACCAGACTCCGCTGCCCTCTATCGACCTTGGCCTTCTAATTATACTCCCGCGTTCCCTTCCCAGCAGCCCCGGCGCGTATCTCCCGCTACGGAGCACCAAAATAAACAAAAACCCTCCCGAACTGCAAGTCAGTCGAAAACAGTAATTATGATGCAGCACACTCACCAAAAGGCAGCCACTCGTCGAAATCACAGCTCCAGAGAACAGTGAGCTCCATCCACAAACAGGATCAAACGGCTCCATCAACAAACAACATCAACCAGCTCCATCAGCAAACATCATCAATCAGCTCCATCAGCAAACGGCATCAACCAGTACCATCACCAAACAACATCAACCAGCTACATCAACAAACAGCATCAACCAGCTCCATCAGCAAACTGGATCAACCAGCTCCATCAACAAACAACATCAACCAGCTGCATCAACAAACAGCATCAACAAGCTCCATCAACAAACAGCATCAACCAGCTCCATCACCAATCAACATCAACCAGCTCCATCAATAAATAACATCAACCAGATCCATGAGCAAACAGCATCAACCAGCTCCATCAATAAACAGCATCAACCAGCTCCATCAGCAAACAGGATAAACCAGCTCCATCAACAAACAGCATCAACCAGCTCCATCAACAAATAACATCAACCAGATCCATGAGCAAACAGCATCAACCAGCTTCATCAACAAACAGCATCAACCAGCTCCATCAACAAACAGCATCAACCAGCTCCATCAACAAACAGCATCAACCAGCTCCATCAACAAACAGCATCAACCAGCTCCATCAACAAACAGCATCAACCAGCTCCATCAACAAACAGCATCAACCAGCTCCATCAACAAATAACATCAACCAGATCCATGAGAAAACAGCATCAACCAGCTTCATCAACAAACAGCATCAACCAGCTCCATCAACAAACAGCATCAACCAGCTCCATCAACAAACAGCATCAACCAGCTCCATCAACAAACAGCATCAACCAGCTCCATCAACAAACGGCATCAACCATCTCCATCAGCAAACAGCGTCAACCAGCTCCACCAGGCAACAGCATCAACCAGCTCCATCAACAAACAGCATCAACCAGAACCATCAGCAAAGAGCATCAACCAGCTCCATCAACAAACAGCATGAACAAGCTCCATCAACAAACAGCATCAACCAGCTCCATCAACAAAGAGCATCAACAAAGCGCCATCAACAAACAGCATCAACCAGCGCCATCAACAAACAGCATCAACCAGCTCTATGAGCAAACAGCATCACCAGCTCTATCAGCAAACTGCATCAAGCAGCTCTATGAGCAAACAGCAACAGCCAGCTCCATCAACAAACAGCATCAACCAGCTCCATCAATAAACAGCATCAACCAGCTCCATCAACAAACAGCATCAACCAGCACCATCAACAAACAGCATCAACCAGCTCCATCAACAAACAGCTTCAAGCAGCTCCATCAACAAACAACATCAACCATCTCCATCAACAAATATCATCAACCAGCTGCATCAACAAACAGCATCAAGGAGCTACATCAAAAGACAGCATCAACCAGATCCATCAACAAACAGAATCAACCAGCTCCATCAACAAACAGCATCAACCAGCTCCATCAACAAACAGCATCAACCAGCTCCATCAACAAAGAGTATCAACCAGCTCCATCAACAAAGAGTATCAACCAGCTCCATCAACAAACAGCATCAATCAGCTCCATCAACACAGAGCATCAACCAGCTCCATCAACAAAGAGCATCAACCAGCTCAATCAACAAACAGCTTCAACCAGCTCCATCAACAAACAGCATCAACCAGCTCCATCAACAAACAGCATCAACCAGCACCATCAACAAAGAGCATCAACCAGCTCCATCAACAAACAGCATCAACCAGCTGCATCAACAAATAGCATCAAACAGCTCCATCAGCAAACAGGATCAAGCAGCTGCATTTACAAAGAGCATCAACCAGCTGCATTTACAAAGAGCATCAACCAGCTCCATCAACAAAGAGCATTAACCAGCGCCATCAACACATAACATCAACCAGATCCATGAGCAAACAGCATCAACCTACTCCATCAACAA
Organism: Prionace glauca; assembly: GCA_037974335.1. Taxonomy (NCBI): domain Eukaryota; kingdom Metazoa; phylum Chordata; class Chondrichthyes; order Carcharhiniformes; family Carcharhinidae; genus Prionace; species Prionace glauca. Next base: position 29,828,066 of record CM075759.1, read on the forward strand.
ACAGCATCAACCAGCTCCATCAACAAACAGCATCAACCAGCTCTATGAGCAAACAGCATCAACCAGCTCCATCAACAAACAACATCAACCAGCACCATCAACAAAGTGCATCAACCAGCTCCATCAACAAAGAGCATCAACCAGCTCCATCAACAAAGAGCATCAACCAGCTCCATCAACAAACAGCATCAACCAGCTCCATCAGCAAACAGCATCAACCAGCTCCATCAGCAAACAGGATAAACCAGCTCCATCAACAAACAGCATCAAACAGCTCCATCAGCAAAAAGCATCAACCAGCTGCATTTACAAAGAGCATCAACCAGCTGCATTTACAAAGAGCATCAACCAGCTCCATCAACAAAGAGCATCAACCAGCTCCATCAACAAAGAGCATCAACCAGCTCCATCAACAAAGAGCATCAACCAGCTCCATCAACAAAGAGCATCAACAAGCTCCATCAGGAAAGACCATCAACCAGCTCCATCAACAAAGAGCCTCAACCAGCTCCATCAACGAACAGCATCAACCAGCTCCATCAACAAACAGCATCAACCAGCTCCATCAACAAACAACATCAACCAGCTCCATCAACAAACAGCATCAACCAGCTCCATCAACAAACAGCAACAACCAGCTCTATCAACAAACAGCATCAACCAGCTCCTTCAACAAACGGCATCAACCATCTCCATCAGCAAACAGCGTCAACCAGCTCCATCAGGCAACAGCATCAACCAGCTCCATCAACAAACAGCATCAACCAGAACCATCAGCAAAGAGCATCAACCAGCTCCATCAACAAACAGCATGAACAAGCTCCATCAACAAACAGCATCAACCAGCTCCATCAACAAAGAGCATCAACAAAGCGCCATCAACAAACAGCATCAACCAGCGCCATCAACAAACAGCATCAACCAGCTCTATGAGCAAACAGCATCACCAGCTCTATCAGCAAACTGCATCAAGCAGCTCTATGAGCAAACAGCAACAACCAGCTCCATCAACAAACAGCATCAACCAGCTCCATCAATAAACAGCATCAACCAGCTCCATCAACAAACAGCATCAACCAGCTCCATCAACAAAGAGTATCAACCAGCTCCATCAACAAAGAGTATCAACCAGCTCCATCAACAAACAGCATCAATCAGCTCCATCAACACAGAGCATCAACCAGCTCCATCAACAAAGAGCATCAACCAGCTCAATCAACAAACAGCATCAACCAGCTCCATCAACAAACAGCATCAACCAGCTCCATCAACAAACAGCATCAACCAGCACCATCAACAAAGAGCATCAACCAGCTCCATCAACAAACAGCATCAACCAGCACCATCAACAAAGAGCATCAACCAGCTCCATCAACAAACAGCATCAACCAGCTCCATCAACAAACAGCATCAACCAGCTCCATCAACAAAGAGTATCAACCAGCTCCATCAACAAAGAGCCTCAACCAGCTCCATCAGGAAACAGCATCAACCAGCTCCATCAGCAAACAGCATCAACCAGCTCCATCAACAAACAACATCAACCAGCTCCATCAACAAACAACATCAACCAGCTACAATCAACAAACAGCATCAACGAGCTCCATCAGCAAACAACATCAACCAGCACCATCAGCAAACAGCATCCACCAGCTCCATCAACAAACAGCATCAACCAGCTCCATCAACAGACAGCATCAACCAGCTCCTTCAACAAACAGCATCAACCAGCTCCATCAACAAACAGCATCAACCGGCTCCATCAGCAAACAGCATCAACCAGCTCCATCAGCAAACAGCATCAACTAGCTCCATCAGCAAACACCATCACCAAAGATCATCAACCAGCTCCATCAACAAACGGCATCAACCAGCTCCATGTGCAAACGGCATCAACCAGCTGCATCAGGAAACGGCATCAACCAGCTGCATCAGGAATCGGCATCAACCAGCTCCATCAACAAACAGCATCAACCAGCTCCATCAACAAACAGCGTCAACCAGCTCCATCAACAAACAGTATCAACCAGCTCCATCAACAAACAACATCAACCAGCGCCATCAACACATAACATCAACCAGATCCATGAGCAAACAGCATCAACCTACTCCATCAACAAACAGCATCAACCAGCTCCATCAACAAACAGCATCAACCAGCTCTATGAGCAAACAGCATCAACCAGCTCCATCAACAAACAACATCAACCAGCACCATCAACAAAGTGCATCAACCAGCTCCATCAACAAAGAGCCTCAACCAGCTCCATCAACAAAGAGCATCAACCAGCTCCATCAACAAACAGCATCAACCAGCTCCATCAGCAAACAGCATCAACCAGCTCCATCAGCAAACAGGATAAACCAGCTCCATCAACAAACAGCATCAACCAGCTCCATCAGCAAAAAGCATCAACCAGCTGCATTTACAAAGAGCATCAACCAGCTGCATTTACAAAGAGCATCAACCAGCTCCATCAACAAAGAGCATCAACCAGCTCCATCAACAAAGAGCATCAACCAGCTCCATCAACAAAGAGCATCAACCAGCTCCATCAACAAAGAGCATCAACAAGCTCCATCAGGAAAGACCATCAACCAGCTCCATCAACAAAGAGCCTCAACCAGCTCCATCAGGAAACAGCATCAACCAGCTCCATCAGCAAACAGCATCAACCAGCTCCATCAACAAACAACATCAACCAGCTCTAATCAACTAACAGCATCAACCAGATCCATCAACAAACAGCATCAACCAGCTCCATCACCAAGCAGCATCAACCAGCTCCATGAACAAACAGCATCAACCAGCTCCATCAACAAACAACATCAACCAGCTCCATCAGCAAACAGCATCAACCAGCTCCATCAACAAACAACATCAACCAGCTCCATCAGCAAACAGCATCCACCAGCTCCATCAACAAACAGCATCAACCAGCTCCATCAACAGACAGCATCAACCAGCTCCTTCAACAAACAGCATCAACCAGCTCCATCAACAAACAGCATCAACCCGCTCCATCAGCAAACAGCATCAACCAGCTCCATCAGCAAACAGCATCAACTAGCTCCATCAACAAACGGCATCAACCAGCTCCATCAGCAAACACCATCAACCAGCTCCATCACCAAAGATCATCAACCAGCTCCATCAACAAACGGCATCAACCAGCTCCATCTGCAAACGGCATCAACCAGCTGCATCAGGAAACGGCATCAACCAGCTGCATCAGGAAACGGCATCAACCAGTTCCATCAACAAACAGCATCAACCAGCTCCATCAACAAACAGCTTCAACCAGCTCCATCAACAAACAGTATCAACCAGCTGCATCAACAAACGACATCAACCAGCGCCATCAGCACATAACATCAACCAGATCCATGAGCAAACAGCATCAACCTACTCCATCAGCAAACAGAATCAACCAGCTCCATCAACAAACAGCATCAACCAGCTCTATGAGCAAACAGCATCAACCAGCTCCATCAACAAACAACATCAACCAGCACCATCAACAAAGTGCATCAACCAGCTCCATCAACAAAGCGCATCAACCAGCTCCATCAACAAAGAGCATCAACCAGCTCCATCAACAAACAACATCAACCAGCTCCATCAGCAAACAGCATCAACCAGCTCCATCAGCAAACAGGATAAACCAACTCCATCAACAAACAGCATCAACCAGCTCCATCAGCAAAAAGCATCAACCAGCTCCATGAACAAACAGCATGAACAAGCTCCATCAACAAACAGCATCAACCAGCTCCATCAACAAAGAGCATCAACAAAGCGCCATCAACAAACAGCATCAACCAGCGCCATCAACAAAAAGCATCAACCAGCTCTATGAGCAAACAGCATCACCAGCTCTATCAGCAAACTGCATCAAGCAGCTCTATGAGCAAACAGCAACAACCAGCTCCATCAACAAACAGCATCAACCAGCTCCATCAATAAACAGCATCAACCAGCTCCATCAACAAACAGCATCAACCAGCTCCATCAACAAACACCATCAACCAGCTCCATCAACAAACAGCTTCAAGCAGCTCCATCAACAAACAACATCAACCATCTCCATCAACAAATATCATCAACCAGCTGCATCAACAAACAGCATCAAGGAGCTACATCAAAAGACAGCATCAACCAGATCCATCAACAAACAGAATCAACCAGCTCTATCAACAAACAGCATCAAACAGCTCCATCAACAAACAGCATCAACCAGCTCCATCAACAAAGAGTATCAACCAGCTCCATCAACAAAGACTATCAACCAGCTCCATCAACAAACAGCATCAATCAGCTCCATCAACACAGAGCATCAACCAGCTCCATCAACAAAGAGCATCAACCAGCTCAATCAACAAACAGCATCAATCAGCTCCATCAACAAACAGCATCAACCAGCTCCATCAACAAACAGCATCAACCAGCACCATCAACAAAGAGCATCAACCAGCTCCATCAACAAACAGCATCAACCAGCTGCATCAACAAATAGCATCAAACAGCTCCATCAGCAAACAGGATCAAGCAGCTGCATTTACAAAGAGCATCAACCAGCTGCATTTACAAAGAGCATCAACCAGCTCCATCAACAAAGAGCATTAACCAGCTCCATCAACAAAGAGCATCAACCAGCTCCATCAACAAAGAGCATTAACCAGCTCCATCAACAAAGAGCCTCAACCAGCTCCATCAGGAAACAGCATCAACCAGCTCCATCAGCAAACAGCATCAACCAGCTCCATCAACAAACAACATCAACCAGCTGCATCAACAAACAACATCAACCAGCTCCAATCAACAAACAGCATCAACGAGCTCCATCAGCAAACAACATCAACCAGCACCATCACCAAACAGCATCAACCAGCTCCATGAACAAACAGCATCAACCAGCTCCATCAACAAACATCATCAACCAGCTCCATCAGCAAACAGCATCAACCAGCTCCATCAACAAACAACATCAACCAGCTCCATCAGCAAACAGCATCCACCAGCTCCATCAACAAACAGCATCAACCAGCTCCATCAACAGACAGCATCAACCAGCTCCTTCAACAAACAGCATCAACCAGCTCCATCAACAAACATCATCAACCAGCTCCATCAACAAACAGCATCAACCAGCTCCATCAACAAACAGCATCAACCAGCTCCATCAACAAACAACGTCAACCAGCTCCATCAACAAACAGCATCAACCAGCTCCATCAACAAACAGCATCAACCAGCTCCATCAACAAACAACATCAACCAGCTCCATCAACAAACAGCATCAACCAGCTCCATCAACAAACAGCATCAACCAGCTCTATCAACAAACAGCATCAACCAGCTCCTTCAACAAACGGCATCAACCATCTCCATCAGCAAACAGCGTCAACCAGCTCCATCAGGCAACAGCATCAACGAGCTCCATCAACAAACAGCATCAACCAGAACCATCAGCAAAGAGCATCAACCAGCTCAATCAACAAACAGCATGAACAAGCTCCATCAACAAACAGCATCAACCAGCTCCATCAACAAAGAGCATCAACAAAGCGCCATCAACAAACAGCATCAACCAGCGCCATCAACAAACAGCATCAACCAGCTCCATCAACAAAGAGTATCAACCAGCTCCATCAACAAAGAGTATCAACCAGCTCCATCAACAAAGAGCATCAACCAGCTCCATCAACAAAGAGCATCAACCAGCTCAATCAACAAACAGCATCAACCAGCTCCATCAACAAACAGCATCAACCAGCTCCATCAACAAACAGCATCAACCAGCACCATCAACAAAGAGCATCAACCAGCTCCATCAACAAACAGCATCAACCAGCTCCATCAACAAACAGCATCAAGCAGCTCTATCAACAAACAGCATCAACCAGCTCCATCAACAAACAGCATCAACCAGCTCCATCAACAAACAGCATCAACCAGCTGCATCAACAAATAGCATCAAACAGCTCCATCAGCAAACAGGATCATCCAGCTGCATTTACAAAGAGCATCAACCAGCTGCATTTACAAAGAGAATCAACCAGATCCATCAACAAAGAGCATCAACCAGCTCCATCAACAAAGAGCATCAACCAGCTCCATCAACAAAGAGCATCAATCTGCTCCATCAACAAAGAGCATCAACCAGCTCCATCAACAAAGAGCATTAACCAGCTCCATCAACAAAGAGCATCAACCAGCTCCATCAGGAAAGACCATCAACCAGCTCCATCATCAAAGAGCCTCAACCAGCTCCATCAGGAAACAGCATCAACCAGCTCCATCAGCAAACAGCATCAACCAGCTCCATCAACAAACAACATCAACCAGCTCCATCAACAAACAACATCAACCAGCTCCAATCAACAAACAGCATCAACGAGCTCCATCAGCAAACAACATCAACCAGCACCATCACCAAACAGCATCAACCAGCTCCATGAACAAACAGCATCAACCAGCTCCATCAACAAACAACATCAACCAGCTCCATCAGCAAACAGCATCAACCAGCTCCATCAACAAACAACATCAACCAGCTCCATCAGCAAACAGCATCCACCAGCTCCATCAACAAACAGCATCAACCAGCTCCATCAACAGACAGCATCAACCAGCTCCTTCAACAAACAGCATCAACCAGCTCCATCAACAAACAGCATCAACCCGCTCCATCAGCAAACAGCATCAACCAGCTCCATCAGCAAACAGCATCAACTAGCTCCATCAACAAACGGCATCAACCAGCTCCATCAGCAAACACCATCAACCAGCTCCATCACCAAAGATCATCAACCAGCTCCATCAACAAACGGCATCAACCAGCTCCATCTGCAAACGGCATCAACCAGCTGCATCAGGAAACGGCATCAACCAGCTGCATCAGGAATCGGCATCAACCAGCTCCATCAACAAACAGTATCAACCAGCTCCATCAACAAACAACATCAACCAGCGCCATCAACACATAACATCAACCAGATCCAGGAGCAAACAGCATCAACCTACTCCATCAACAAACAGCATCAACCAGCTCCATCAACAAACTGCATCAACCAGCTCTATGAGCAAACAGCATCAACCAGCTCCATCAACAAACAACATCAACCAGCACCATCAACAAAGTGCATCAACCAGCTCCATCAACAAAGAGCATCAACCAGCTCCATCAACAAAGAGCATCAACCAGCTCCATCAACAAACAGCATCAACCAGCTCCATCAGCAAACAGCATCAACCAGCTCCATCAGCAAACAGCATCAACTAGCTCCATCAACAAACGGCATCAACCAGCTCCATCAGCAAACACCATCCACCAGCTCCATCACCAAAGATCATCAACCAGCTCCATCAACAAACGGCATCAACCAGCTCCATCTGCAAACGGCATCAACCAGCTGCATCAGGAAACGGCATCAACCAGCTGCATCAGGAAACGGCATCAACCAGCTCCATCAACAAACAGCATCAACCAGCTCCATCAACAAACAGCTTCAACCAGCTCCATCAACAAACAGTATCAACCAGCTGCATCAACAAACAACATCAACCAGCGCCATCAACACATAACATCAACCAGATCCATGAGCAAACAGCATCAACCTACTCCATCAACAAACAGCATCAACCAGCTCCATCAACAAACAGCATCAACCAGCTCTATGAGCAAACAGCATCAACCAGCTACATCAACAAACAACATCAACCAGCACCATCAACAAAGTGCATCAACCAGCTCCATCAACAAAGAGCATCAACCAGCTCCATCAACAAACGGCATCAACCAGCTCCATGTGCAAACGGCATCAACCAGCTGCATCAGGAAACGGCATCAACCAGCTCCATCAGCAAACAGGATAAACCAACTCCATCAACAAACAGCATCAACCAGCTCCATCAGCAAAAAGCATCAACCAGCTCCATGAACAATCAGCATCAACCAGCTCCATCAGCAAAAAGCATCAACCAGCTCCATCAGCAAACTGGATCAACCAGCTACATCAACAAACAACATCAACCAGCTGCATCAACAAACAGCATCAACAAGCTCCATCAACAAACAGCATCAACCAGCTCCATCACCAATCAACATCAACCAGCTCCATCAATAAATAACATCAACCAGATCCATGAGCAAACAGCATCAACCAGCTCCATCAACAAACAGCATGAACCAGCTCCATCACCAAACAGCATCAACAAGCTCTATCAGCAAACAGCATCAACCAGCTCCATCACCAAACAGCATCAACCAGCTCCATGAACAAGCAGCATCAACCTGCTCCATCAACAAACAACATCAACCAGCTCCATCAGCAAACAGCATCAACCAGCTCCATCAACAAACAACATCAACCAGCTCGATCAGCAAACAGCATCCACCAGCTCCATCAACAAACAGGATCAACCAGCTCCATCAACAGACAGCATCAACGAGCTCCTTCAACAAACAGCATCAACCAGCTCCATCAAGAAACAGCATCAACCCGCTCCATCAGCAAACAGCATCAACCAGCTCCATCAGCAAACAGCATCAACTAGCTCCATCAACAAACGGCATCAACCAGCTCCATCAGCAAACACCATCAACCAGCTCCATCACCAAAGATCATCAACCAGCTCCATCAACAAACGGCATCAACCAACTCCATCTGCAAACGGCATCAACCAGCTGCATCAGGAAACGGCATCAACCAGCTGCATCAGGAAACGGCATCAACCAGCTCCATCAACAAACAGCATCAACCAGCTCCATCAACAAACAGCGTCAACCAGCTCCATCAACACACAGTATCAACCAGCTCCATCAACAAACAACATCAACCAGCGCCATCAACACATAACATCAACCAGATCCATGAGCAAACAGCATCAACCTACTCCATCAACAAACAGGATCACCCAGCTCCATCAACAAATAGCATCAACCAGCTCTATGAGCAAACAGCATCAACCAGCTCCATCAACAAACAGCATCAACCGGCTCTATCAGCAAACAGCATCAACCAGCTCCATCATCAAACAGCATCAACCAGCTCCATCAACAAAAAGCATCAACCAGCTCCATCAACAAACAGCACAACCATCTCCATCAACAAACAGCACAACCATCTCCATCAACAAACAGCATCAACCAGCTCCATCAACAAACAGCATCAACCAGCTCCATCAACAAACAGCATCAACCAGCTCCATCAACAAACAGCATCAACCAGCTCCATCAACAAACAACGTCAACCAGCTCCATCAACAAACAGCATCAACCAGCTCCATCAACAAACAGCATCAACCAGCTCCATCAACAAACAACATCAACCAGCTCCATCAACAAACAGCATCAACCAGCTCCATCAACAAACAGCATCAACCAGCTCTATCAACAAACAGCATCAACCAGCTCCTTCAACAAACGGCATCAACCATCTCCATCAGCAAACAGCGTCAACCAGCTCCATCAGGCAACAGCATCAACGAGCTCCATCAACAAACAGCATCAACCAGAACCATCAGCAAAGAGCATCAACCAGCTCAATCAACAAACAGCATGAACAAGCTCCATCAACAAACAGCATCAACCAGCTCCATCAACAAAGAGCATCAACAAAGCGCCATCAACAAACAGCATCAACCAGCGCCATCAACAAACAGCATCAACCAGCTCCATCAACAAAGAGTATCAACCAGCTCCATCAACAAAGAGTATCAACCAGCTCCATCAACAAAGAGCATCAACCAGTTCCATCAACAAAGAGCATCAACCAGCTCAATCAACAAACAGCATCAACCAGCTCCATCAACAAACAGCATCAACCAGCTCCATCAACAAACAGCATCAACCAGCACCATCAACAAAGAGCATCAACCAGCTCCATCAACAAACAGCATCAACCAGCTCCATCAACAAACAGCATCAAGCAGCTCTATCAACAAACAGCATCAACCAGCTCCATCAACAAACAGCATCAACCAGCTCCATCAACAAACAGCATCAACCAGCTGCATCAACAAATAGCATCAAACAGCTCCATCAGCAAACAGGATCATCCAGCTGCATTTACAAAGAGCATCAACCAGCTGCATTTACAAAGAGAATCAACCAGATCCATCAACAAAGAGCATCAACCAGCTCCATCAACAAAGAGCATCAACCAGCTCCATCAACAAAGAGCATCAATCTGCTCCATCAACAAAGAGCATCAACCAGCTCCATCAACAAAGAGCATTAACCAGCTCCATCAACAAAGAGCATCAACCAGCTCCATCAGGAAAGACCATCAACCAGCTCCATCATCAAAGAGCCTCAACCAGCTCCATCAGGAAACAGCATCAACCAGCTCCATCAGCAAACAGCATCAACCAGCTCCATCAACAAACAACATCAACCAGCTCCATCAACAAACAACATCAAACAGCTCCAATCAACAAACAGCATCAACGAGCTCCATCAGCAAACAACATCAACCAGCACCATCACCAAACAGCATCAACCAGCTCCATGAACAAACAGCATCAACCAGCTCCATCAACAAACAACATCAACCAGCTCCATCAGCAAACAGCATCAACCAGCTCCATCAACAAACAACATCAACCAGCTCCATCAGCAAACAGCATCCACCAGCTCCATCAACAAACAGCATCAACCAGCTCCATCAACAGACAGCATCAACCAGCTCCTTCAACAAACAGCATCAACCAGCTCCATCAACAAACAGCATCAACCCGCTCCATCAGCAAACAGCATCAACCAGCTCCATCAGCAAACAGCATCAACTAGCTCCATCAACAAACGGCATCAACCAGCTCCATCAGCAAACACCATCAACCAGCTCCATCACCAAAGATCATCAACCAGCTCCATCAACAAACGGCATCAACCAGCTCCATCTGCAAACGGCATCAACCAGCTGCATCAGGAAACGGCATCAACCAGCTGCATCAGGAATCGGCATCAACCAGCTCCATCAACAAACAGTATCAACCAGCTCCATCAACAAACAACATCAACCAGCGCCATCAACACATAACATCAACCAGATCCAGGAGCAAACAGCATCAACCTACTCCATCAACAAACAGCATCAACCAGCTCCATCAACAAACTGCATCAACCAGCTCTATGAGCAAACAGCATCAACCAGCTCCATCAACAAACAACATCAACCAGCACCATCAACAAAGTGCATCAACCAGCTCCATCAACAAAGAGCATCAACCAGCTCCATCAACAAAGAGCATCAACCAGCTCCATCAACAAACAGCATCAACCAGCTCCATCAGCAAACAGCATCAACCAGCTCCATCAGCAAACAGCATCAACTAGCTCCATCAACAAACGGCATCAACCAGCTCCATCAGCAAACACCATCCACCAGCTCCATCACCAAAGATCATCAACCAGCTCCATCAACAAACGGCATCAACCAGCTCCATCTGCAAACGGCATCAACCAGCTGCATCAGGAAACGGCATCAACCAGCTGCATCAGGAAACGGCATCAACCAGCTCCATCAACAAACAGCATCAACCAGCTCCATCAACAAACAGCTTCAACCAGCTCCATCAACAAACAGTATCAACCAGCTGCATCAACAAACAACATCAACCAGCGCCATCAACACATAACATCAACCAGATCCATGAGCAAACAGCATCAACCTACTCCATCAACAAACAGCATCAACCAGCTCCATCAACAAACAGCATCAACCAGCTCTATGAGCAAACAGCATCAACCAGCTACATCAACAAACAACATCAACCAGCACCATCAACAAAGTGCATCAACCAGCTCCATCAACAAAGAGCATCAACCAGCTCCATCAACAAAGAGCATCAACCAGCTCCATCAACAAACAACATCAACCAGCTCCATCAGCAAACAGCATCAACCAGCTCCATCAGCAAGCAGGATAAACCAACTCCATCAACAAACAGCATCAACCAGCTCCATCAGCAAAAAGCATCAACCAGCTCCATGAACAAACAGCATCAACCAGCTCCATCAGCAAAAAGCATCAACCAGCTCCATCAGCAAACTGGATCAACCAGCTACATCAACAAACAACATCAACCAGCTGCATCACCAAACAGCATCAACCAGCTCCATCAACAAACAGCATCAACCAGCTGCATCAACAAACAGCATCAACAAGCTCCATCAACAAACAGCATCAACCAGCTCCATCAACAAACAGCATCAACCAGCTCCATCAGCAAAGAGTATCAACCAGCTCCATCAACAAACAGCATCAAGCAGCTCCATCAACAAACAACATCAACCAGCTGCATCAACAAACAGCATCAACCAGCTCCATCAACAAACAGCATCAACCAGCTACATCAACAAACAGCGTCAACCAGCTCCATCAACAAACAACAGCAACCAGCTCCATCAACAAACAGCATCAACCATCTCCATCAACAAACAGCATCAACCAGCTTCATCAACAAACAGCATCAACCAGCTTCATCAACAAACAGCATCAACCAGCTCCATCAACAAACAGCATCAACAAGCACTATCAGCAAACAGCATCAACCAGCTCCATCAACAAACAGCATCAACCAGCTCCACCAGAAAAAGCATCAACCAGCTGCATTTACAAAGAGCATCAACCAGCTGCATTTACAAAGAGCATCAACCAGCTCCATCAACAAAGAGCATCAACCAGCTCCATCAACAAAGAGCATCAACCAGCTGCATCAACAAAGAGCATCAACCAGCTCCATCAACAAAGAGCATTAACCAGCTCCATCAACAAAGAGCATCAACCAGCTCCATCAGGAAAGACCATCAACCAGCTCCATCAACAAAGAGCCTCAACCAGCTCCATCAACAAAGAGCATTAACCAGCTCCATCAACAAAGAGCATCAACCAGCTCCATCAGGAAAGACCATCAACCTACTCCATCAACAAACAGCATCAACCAGCTCCATCAACAAACAGCATCAACCAGCTCTATGAGCAAACAGCATCAACCATCTCCATCAACAAACAACATCAACCAGCTCCATCAACAAACAACATCAACCAGCTCCAATCAACAAACAGCTTCAACGAGCGCCATCAGCAAACAACATCAACCAGATCCATCAGCAAACAGCATCCACCAGCTCCATCAACAAACAGCATCAACCAGCTCCATCAACAGACAGCATCAACCAGCTCCTTCAACAAACAGCATCAACCAGCTCCATCAACAAACAGCATCAACCCGCTCCATCAGCAAACAGCATCAACCAGCTCCATCAGCAAACAGCATCAACTAGCTCCATCAACAAACGGCATCAACCAGCTCGATCAGCAAACACCATCAACCAGCTCCATCACCAAAGATCATCAACCAGCTCCATCAACAAACGGCATCAACCAGCTCCATCTGCAAACGGCATCAACCAGCTGCATCAGGAAACGGCATCAACCAGCTCCATCAACAAACAGCATCAACCTGCTCCATCAACAAACAGCTTCAACCAGCTCCATCAACAAACAGTATCAACCAGCTGCATCAACAAACAACATCAACAAGCGCCATCAACACATAACATCAACCAGAGCCATGAGCAAACAGCATCAACCTACTCCATCAACAAACAGCATCAACCAGCTCCATCAACAAACAGCATCAACCAGCTCTATGAGCAAACAGCATCAACCAGCTCCATCAACAAACAACATCAACCAGCACCATCAACAAAGTGCATCAACCAGCTCCATCAACAAAGAGCATCAACCAGCTCCATCAACAAAGAGCATCAACCAGCTCCATCAACAAACAACATCAACCAGCTCCATCAGCAAACAGCATCAACCAGCTCCATCAGCAAACAGGATAAACCAACTCCATCAACAAACAGCATCAACCAGCTCCATCAGCAAAAAGCATCAACCAGCTCCATGAACAAACAGCATCAACCAGCTCCATCAGCAAAAAGCATCAACCAGCTCCATCAGCAAACTGGATCAACCAGCTACATCAACAAACAACATCAACCAGCTGCAACAACAAACAGCATCAACAAGCTCCATCAACAAACAGCATCAACCAGCTCCATCAACAAACAGCGTCAACAAGCTCTATCAGCAAACAGCATCAACCAGCTCCATCAAGAAACAGCATCAGCCAGCTCCATCAACAAACAGCATCAAACAGATCCATCAACAAACAGCATCAACCAGCTCCATCAACAAACAGCATCAACAAGCTCCATCAACAAATAACATCAACCAGATCCATGAGCAAACAGCATCAACCAGCTTCATCAACAAACAGCATCAACCAGCTCCATCAACAAACAGCATCAACAAGCACTATCAGCAAACAGCATCAACCAGCTCCATCAACAAACAGCATCAACCAGCTCCATCAACAAACAGGATAAACCAGCTCCATCAACAAACAGCATCAACCAGCTCCATCAGCAAAGAGCATCAACCAGCTCCATCAACAAACAACATCAACCAGCTCCATCAACAAACAGCATCAACCAGCTCCATCAGCAAACAGCATGAACCAGCTCCATGAACAAACAGCATCAACCAGCTCCATCAACAAACAGCATCACCCAGCACCATCAGCAAACAGCATCAACCAGCTCCATCAACAAACAGCATCAACCAGCTCCATCAACAGACAGCATCAACCAGCTCCTTCAACACACAGCATCAACCAGCTCCATCAGCAAACAGCATCAACCAGCTCCATCAACAAACAGCATCGACCAGCTCCATCAACAAACAGCATCAACCAGCTCCATCAACAAACAGCATCAACGAGCTCCATCAACAGACAGCATCAACCAGCTCCTTCAACACACAGCATCAACCAGCTCCATGAGCAAACAGCATCAACCAGCTCCATCAACAAACAGCATCAACCAGCTCCATCAACAAACAGCATCAACCAGCACCATCAGCAAACAGCACCAACCAGCTCCATCAACAAACAACATCAACCATCTCCATCAACAAACAGCATCAACCAGATCCATCAACAAACAGCATCAACCAGCTTCATCAACAAACAGCATCTACCAGCTCCATCAACAAACAGCATCAACCAGCTCCATCAACAAAGAGCATCGACCAGCACCTAGAGCAAACAGCATCAACCAGCTCCATCAACAAACAGCATCCACCAGCTCCATCAGCAAACAGCATCAACCAGCTCCATCAATAAACAGCATCAACCAGCTCCATCAACAAACAGCATCAACCAGCTCCATCAACAAACAGCATCAACCTGCTCCATCAACAAACGGCATCAACCAGCTCCATCTGCAAACGGCATCAACAAGCTGCATCAGGAAACGGCATCAACCAGCTCCATCAGGAAACGGCATCAACCAGCTCCATCTGCAAACAGCATCAACCAGCTGCGTCAGGAAACGGCATCAACCAGCTGCATCAGGAAACGGCATCAACCAGCTAAATCAACAAACAGCATCAACCAGCTCCATCAACAAACAGCATCAACCAGCTCCATTAACAAACAGCATCAACCAGCTGCATCAACAAACAGCATCAACCAGCTCCCTCAACAAACAGCATCAAACAGCTCCATCACCAAACAACATCAACCAGCTCAATCAACAAACAGCATCAACCAGCTGCATTAGCAAACAGCATCAACCAGATCCATCAACAAACAGCAGCAACAGCTCCACCAGGAAATGGCATCAACCAGCTCCATCAACAAACAGCATCAACCAGCTCCATCAGCAAAGAGCACCAATCAGCTCCATCAACAAACAGCATCAACCAGCTCCATCAGAAAAAGCATCAACCAGCTCCATCAGCAAACAGCATCAACCAGCTCCATCAGCAAACAGCATCAACCAGCTCCGTCAACAAACAGCAACAACCAGGTCCATTAGCAAATAGCATCAACCAGCTCAATCAACAAATAGCATCAACCAGCTCCATCAAGAAACGGCATCAAACAGCTCCACCAGCAATCAGTATCAACCAGCTCCATCAACAAACAGCATCAGCCACCTCCATCAACAAACAGCATCTACCAGTTCCATCAACAAACAGCATCAACCAGCTACATCAAGAAAGAGCATCAACCAGCTGCATAAACAAACAGCATCAACCAGTTCTAGCAACAAACAGCATCAACCAGCACCATCAGCAAACAGCATCAACCAGCTCCATCAACAATGAGCATCAACCAGCTCCATCAGCAAACAGCATCAACCAGTTCCATCAAAAACAGCATCAACCATCTCCATCAACAAACAGCATCAACCAGCTCCATTGGCAAAAAGCATCAACCAGCTGCATCAGCAAACGGGATCAACCAGCTCCATCAGCAAACAACATCAACCACCTCTACCAGGAAACGGCATCCACCAGCTGCATCAGGAAACGGCATCAACCAGCTCCATCTGCAAACAGCATCAACCAGCTGCATGAGGAAACGGCATCAACCAGCTGCATCAGGAAACGGCATCAACCAGCTCCATCAACAAACAGCATCAACCAGCTCCATCAACAAACAGCATCAACAAGCTCCATCAACAAACAGCATCAACCAGCTCCATCAACAAACAGCATCAACCAGGTCCATCAACAAACATCAGCAACCAGCTCCATAAACAATCAGCATCAAGCAGCTCCATCAACAAACAGCATCAACCAGCTCCATCAACAAACAGCATCAACCAGCTCCATCAACAAACAGCATCAATCAGCTCCATCAACCAACAGCATCAACCAGCTCCATCAGCAAAAAGCATCAACCACGTGCATCAGCAAACGGGATCAACCAGCTCCATCAGGAAACAACATCAACCAGCTCCACCAGGAACTGGCATCAACCAGCTCCATCAACAATCAGCACCAACCGTTTGTTGACGCAACTGGTTGATGCTCTTTGTTGATGGAGCTGGTCGATGCTCTTTGTTGATGGAGCTGGTTGATGCTCTTTGTTGATGGAGCTGGTTGATGCTGTTTCTTGATGGAGCTTGTTGATGCTGTTTGTTGATGTCGATGGTTGATGCTTTTTGCTTATAGAGCTGGTCGATTCTGTTTGTTGATGGAGCTGGTTGATGCTGTTTGTTGATGGAGTTGGTTGATGTTGTTTGCTCATGGATCTGGTTGATGTTATTTGTTGATGACGCTGGTTGATGCTCTTTATAGATTTAGCTGGTTGATGCTGTTTGTTGATAGAGCTGGTTGATGCTGTTTGTTGATGCAGCTGGTTGATGCCGTTTCCTGATGCAGCTGGTTGATGCCGTTTCCTGATGCAGCTGGTTGATGCCGTTTCCTGATGCAGCTGTTTGATGCTGTTTGTTGATGAAGCTGGTTGATGCTGTTTGTTGATGGAGCTGGTTGATGCTGTTTGTTGATGGAGCTGGTTGATGCTGTTTGTTGATGGAGCTGGTTGATGCTGTTTGTTGATGGAGCTGGTTGATGCTGTTTGCTGATGGTGCAGGCTGATGCTGTTTGTTGATGGAACTGGTTGATGCTGTTTGTTGAAGGAGATGGTTGATGCTGTTTGTTGATGGAGCTGGTTGATGCTGTTTGCTGATGTTGCTGGTTGATGCTGTTTGTTGATGGAGCTGGTTGATGCTGTGTGCAGATGGAGCTGGTTGATGCCGTTTCCTGATGGAGCTGGTTGATGCCGTTTCCTGATGCAGCTGGTTGATGCCGTTTCCTGATGCAGCTGTTTGATGCTGTTTGTTGATGAAGCTGGTTGATGCTGTTTGTTGATGGAGCTGGTTGATGCTGTTTGTTGATGGAGCTGGTTGATGCTGTTTGTTGATGGAGCTGGTTGATGCTGTTTGCTGATGGTGCAGGCTGATGCTGTTTGTTGATGGAACTGGTTGATGCTGTTTGTTGAAGGAGATGGTTGATGCTGTTTGTTGATGGAGCTGGTTGATGCTGTTTGCTGATGGAGCTGGTTGATGCTGTTTGCTGATGGAGCTGGTGGATGCTGTTTGTTGATGGAGCTGGTTGATGCTGTTTGTTGGTGGAGCTGGTTGATGCTGTTTGTTGATGGAGCTGGTATAGCTGTTTGTTGATAGAGCTGGTTGATACTGTTTGTTCATGGAGTTGATTGATGTTGTTTGCTGATAGAGGTGGCTGATGCTATTTGTTGATGGTGCCGGTTGATGCCATTTCCTGGTGGTGCTGGTTGATGCTGTTTGCTGATGGATCTGCTTGATGCTATTTGTTAATGGAGCGGGTTAATGCTATTTGTTGATTTACCTGTTTGATGCTCTTTGTTGATGGAGCTGGTTCATGCTGTTGTTGATGGAGCTGGTTGATGCTGTTTGTTGATGGAGCTGGTTGATGCTCTTTGCCGATGGAGCTGGTTGATGCTGTTTGTTGATGGAGCTGGTTGATGCTGTTTGTTGATAGAGCTGGTTGATACTGTTTGTTCATGGAGCTGATTGATGTTGTTTGCTGATGGAGGTGGCTGATGCTATTTGTTCATGGTGCCGGTTGGTGCCATTTCCTGGTGGTGCTGGTTGATGCTGTTTGCTGATGGATCTGGTTGATGCTATGTGTTGATTTACCTGTTTGATGCTCTTTGTTGATGGAGCTGGTTGTTGCTGTTTGTTGATGGAGCTGGTTGATGCTGTTTGTTGATGCACCTGGTTGATGCCATTTGCTAATTGACCTGGTTTTTGCTGTTTGTTGATGGAGCTGGATGATGCTGTTTGTTGATGGAGCTGGTTGATGCTCTTTGCTGATGGAGCTGGTTGATGCTGTTTGCTGATGGAGCTGGTTGATGCTCTTTGCTGATGGAGCTGGTTGATGCTGTTTGTTGATGGAGCTGGTTGATGCCATTTGCTAATGGACCTGGTTGATGCTGTTTGCTGCTGGAGCTGCATGATGCTGTTTGTTGATGGACCTGGTTGATGCTCTTTGATGATGGAGCTGGTTGATGCTGTTTGCTGATGGAGCTGGTTGATGCTCTTTGCTGATGGAGCTGGTTGATGCTGTTTGTTGATGGAGCTGGTTGATGCTGTTTGTTGATGGAGCTGGTTGATGCTGTTTGTTGATGGAGCTGGTTGATGCTGTTTGTTGATGGAGCTGGTTGATGCTGTTTGTTGATTTAGCTGGTTGATGCCATTTCCTGTTGGAGCTGGTTGATGTTGTTTGCTGATGGAGGTGGCTGATGCTGTTTGTTGTCGGAGCTGGTTGATGCCATTTCCTGGTGGTGCTGGTTGATGCTGTTTGCTAATGGATCTGGTTGATGGTATTTGTTCATGGAGCGGGTTGATGCTATTTGTTGATTTACCTGTTTGATGCTCTTTGTTGATGGAGCTGGTTCATGCTGTTGTTGATGCACCTGGTTGATGCTATTTGCTAATGGACCTGGTTGTTGCTGTTTGTTGATGGAGCTGGTTGATGCTGTTTGTTGATGGAGCTGGTTGATGCTGTTTGCTGATGGAGCTGGTTGATGCTCTTTGTTGATGGAGCTGGTTGATGCCGTTTGATGATGGTGCTGGTTGATGCTGTTTGTTGATGGAACTGGTCGATGCTCTTTGTTGATGGAGCTGGTTGATGCTCTTTGCGGATGGAGCTGGTTGATGCTGTTTGTTGATGGAGCTGGTTGATGCTGTTTGTTGATGGAGTAGGTTGATGCTGTTTGCTCTTGGATCTGGTTGATGTTATTTGTTGAAGGCGCTGGTTGATGCTGTTTGTTGATTTAGCTGGTTGATGCTGTTTGTTGATGGAACTGGTTGATGCTGTTTGTTGATGCAGCTGGTTGATGCTGTTTGTTGATGGAGCTGGTTGATGCTGTTTGTTGATGGAGCTGGTGGATGCTGTTTGTTGATGGAGCTGGTTGATGCTGTTTGTTGGTGGAGCTGGGTGATGCTGTTTGTTGATGGCGATGGTTGATGCTGTTTGTTGATGGAGCCGGTTGATGCTGTTTGCTGATGGAGCTGGTTGATGCTGTTTGTTGATGGAGCTGGTTGATGCTGTTTGCTGACGGAGCTGGTTGATGCTGTTTGTTGATGGAGCTGGTTGATGCTGTTTGTTGATGGAGCTGGTTGATGCTGTTTGTTTATGGAGCTGATTGATATTGTTTGCTGATGGAGGTGGCTGATGCTGTTTGTTGATGGAGCTGGTTGAAGCCATTTCCTGGTGGAGCTGGTTGATGCTCTTTGCTGATGGAGCTGGTTGATGCTCTTTGCTGATGGAGCTGGTTGATCCTGTTTGATGATGGAGCTGGTTGATGCTGTTTGCTGATGGAGCTGATTGATGCCGTTTGTTGATGGAGCTGGTTGCTGCTGTTTGTTGATGGAGCTGGTTGGTGCTGTTTGTTGATGGAGCTGGTTGATGCCATTTCCTGGTGGAGCTGGTTGATGCTGTTTGTTGATGGAACTGGTTGATGCTGTTTGTTGATGGACCTGGATGACGCTGTTTGTTGATGGAGCTGGTTGATGCTGTTTGTTGATGCAGCTGGGTGATTTTGGTTGTTGATGGAGTCGGTTGATCTTGTTTGCTGATGGAGCTGGTTGATGCTTTTTGCTGATGGAGCAGGTTGATGCTGTTTCTTGATGGAGCAGGTTGATGCTGTTTCTTGATGGAGCTTGTTGATGCTCTTTGCTGATGGAGCTGGTTGATGCTGTTTGTTGATGGAGCTGGTTGACGCTGTTTGTTGATGAATCTGGTTGATGCTGTTTGTTGATGGAGCTGGTTGATGCTGTTTGTTGATGGAGCTGGTTGATGCTGTTTGTTGATGGAGCTGGATGATGCTGTTTGCTGATGGAGCTGGTTGATGCTGTTTGTTGATGGAGCTGGATGATGCTGTTTGTTGATGGAGCTGGTTGATGGTGTTTGTTGATGGAGCTGGTTGATGCTGTTTGCTGATAGAGCTGGTTGATGCTGTTTGTTGATGGAGCTGGTTGATGCTGTTTGTTGATGGAGTAGGTTGATGCTGTTTGCTCATGGATCTGGTTGATGCTGTTTGTTGATGGAGCTGCTTGATGCCGTTTCCTGATGCAGCTGGTTGATGCCGTTTCCTGATGTAGCTGGTTGATGCCGTTTCCTGATGCAGCTGGTTGATGCCGGTTGCAGATGGAGCTGGTTGATGCTGTTTCCTGATGGAGCTGGTTGATACTGTTTGTTGATGGAGCTGGTTGATGCTGTTTGTTGATGGAGCTGGTTGATGCTGTTTGCTGCTGGAGCTGGTTGATGCTGTTTGTTGATGGAGCTGGTTGATGCTGTTTGCTGATGGTGCTGGTTGATGCTGTTTGTTGATGGAACTGGTTAATGCTGTTTGTTGATGGAGATGGTTGATGTTGTTTGTTGATGGAGCTGGTTGATGCTGTTTGCTGATGTTGCTGGTTGATGCTGTTTGTTGATGGACCTGGTTGATGCTGTTTGTTGATGGAGTACCTTGATGCTGTTTGTTGATGGAGCTGGTTGATCCTGTTTGCTGATGGAGCTGGTTGATGCTGTTTCTGATGGAGCTGGTTGATGCTGTTTGTTGATGGAGCTGGTTGACGCT
Source organism: Prionace glauca (assembly GCA_037974335.1). Classification (NCBI taxonomy): domain Eukaryota; kingdom Metazoa; phylum Chordata; class Chondrichthyes; order Carcharhiniformes; family Carcharhinidae; genus Prionace; species Prionace glauca. The sequence goes on from CM075759.1 coordinate 29,849,565, forward strand.
GTTTGTTGATGAATCTGGTTGATGCTGTTTGTTGATGGAGATGGTTGATGCTGTTTGTTGATGGAGCTGGTTGATGCTGATTGTTGATGGAGCTGGATGATGCTGTTTGTTGATGGAGCTGGTTGATGGTGTTTGTTGATGGAGCTGGTTGATGCTGTTTGCTGATAGAGCTGGTTGATGCTGTTTGTTGATGGAGCTGGTTGATGCTGTTTGTTGATGGAGTAGGTTGATGCTGTTTGCTCATGGATCTGGTTGATGCTGTTTGTTGATGGAGCTGGTTGATGCCGTTTCCTGATGCAGCTGGTTGATGCCGGTTGCAGATGGAGCTGGTTGATGCTGTTTCCTGATGGAGCTGGTTGATACTGTTTGTTGATGGAGCTGGTTGATGCTGTTTGTTGATGGAGCTGGTTGATGCTGTTTGCTGCTGGAGCTGGTTGATGCTATTTGTTGATGGAGCTGGTTGATGCTGTTTGCTGATGGTGCTGGTTGATGCTGTTTGTTGATGGAACTGGTTGATGCTGTTTGTTCATGGAGATGGTTGATGTTGTTTGTTGATGGAGCTGGTTGATGCTGTTTGCTGATGTTGCTGGTTGATGCTGTTTGTTGATGGACCTGGTTGATGCTGTTTGTTGATGGAGTAGCTTGATGCTGTTTGGTCATGGATCTGGTTGACGTTATTTGTTGACGGCGCTGGTTGATGCTGTTAGTTGATTTAGCTGATTTAGCATCAGCTGTTTGTTGATGGAACTGGTTGATGCTGTTTGTTGATGCAGCTGGTTGATGCTGTTTGTTGATGGAGCTGGTTGATGCTGTTTGTTGATGGAGCTGGTTGATGCCGTTTCCTGATGCAGCTGGTTGATGCTGTTTGCAGATGGAGCTGGTTGATGCCGTTTCCTGATGGAGCTGGTTGATGCCGTTTCCTGATGCAGGTGGTTGATGCCGTTTCCTGATGCAGCTGGTTGATGCCGTTTGCAGATGGAGCTGGTTGATGCTGTTTGTTGATGGAGCTGGTTGATGCTGTTTGTTGATGGAGCTGGTTGATGCTGTTTGCTGATGGAGCTGGTTGATGCTGTTTGTTGATGGAGCTGGTTGATGATGTTTGCTGATGGTGCTGGTTGATGCTGTTTGTTGATGGAACTGGTTGATGCTGTTTGTTGATGGAGATGGTTGATGGTGTTTTTTGATGGAGCTGGTTGATGCTGTTTGCTGATGTTGCTGGTTGATGCTGTTTGTTGATGGAGATGGTTGATGCTGTTTGTTGATGGAGCTGGTTGATGCTGTTTGCTGATGGAGCTGGTGGATGCTGTTTGTTGATGGAGCTGGTTGATGCTGTTTTTGGTGGAGCTGGTTGATGCTGTTTGTTGATGGAGCTGGTTGATGCTGTTTGTTGATAGAGCTGGTTGATACTGTTTGTTCATGGAGCTGATTGATGTTGTTTGCTGATGGAGGTGGCTGATGCTATTTGTTGATGGAGCCGGTTGATGCCATTTCCTGGTGGAGCTGGTTGATGCTGTTTGCTGATGGATCTGGTTGATGCTATTTGTACATGGAGCATCAACCAGCTCCATCAACAAATAACATCAACCACATCCATGAGCAAACAGCATCAACCAGCTCCATCAACAAACAGCATCAACCAGCTCCATCAACAAACAGCATCAACCAGCTCCATCAGCAAAGAGCATCAACCAGCTCCATCAACAAACAGCATGAACCAGATCCATGAGGAAACAGCATCAACCAGCTCCATCAACAAACAGCATCAACCAGCTCCATCAACAAACAGCATCAACAAGCTCTATCAGCAAACAGCATCAACCAGTTCCATCAACAAACAGCATCAACCAGCTCCATCAACAAACAGCATCAACCAGCTCCATCAACAAATAACATCAACCAGATCCGTGAGCAAACAGCATCAACCAGCTCCATCAACAAACAGCATCAACCAGATCTATCAGCAAACAGCATCAACCAGCTCCATCAACAAACAGAATCAACCAGCTCCATCAACAAACAGCATTAACTAGCTACATCAACAAAGAGCATTAACCAGCTCTATCAACAAACAGCATCAACCAGCTCCATCAGCAAACAGCATCAAGCAGTTCCATCAACAAACAGCATCAAGCAGATCCATCAACAAACAGCTTCAACCAGCTCCATCAACAAACAGCATCTAGCAGTTCCATCAACAAAACAGCATCAACCAGCTCCATCAACAAACAGCATCAAACAGGTAAATCAACAAACAGCATAAACCCGCTCCATCAACAAACAACATCAACCAGCTCCATCAACAAACAGCATCAACCAGCTCCATCAACAAACAGCATCAACCAGCTCCATCAACAAACAGCATCAACGAGCTCCATCAACAAACAGCATCAACCAGCTCCATCAGCAAACAGCATCAAGCAGTTCCATCAACAAACAGCATCAACCAGATCCATCAACAAACAGCATCAACGAGCTCCATCAACAAACAACATCAACCAGCTCCATCAACAAACAGCATCAACCAGCTCCATCAACAAACAGCATCAACCAGCTCCATCAACAAACAGCATCAACGAGCTCCATCAACAAACAGCATCAACCAGCTCCATCAACAAACAGCATCAACCAGCTCCATCAGCAAACAGCATCAACCAGCTCCATCATCAAACAGCATCCACCACCTCCATCAACAAACAGCATCAACCAGCACCATCAGCAAACAGCACCAACCAGCTCTATCAACAAACAGCATCAACCATCTCCGTCAACAAACAGCATCAAACAGCTCCATGAACAAACAGCATCAACCAGCTTCATCAACAAACAGCATATACCAGTTCCATCAACAAACAGCATCAACCAGCTCAATCAACAAAGAGCATCGACCAGCTCCATCAACAAAGGGGCATCAGCCAGCTCCATCAACAAACAGCGTCAACCAGCGCCATCAACAAAGAACATCAACCAGCGCCATCAACAAACAGCATCAACCAGTTCCATCAACAAACAGCATCAACCAGCACCTAGAGGAAACAGCATCAACCAGCTCCATCAATAAACAGCATCAACCAGCTCCATCAACAAACAGCATCAACCAGCTCCATCATCAAACAGCATCAACCAGCTCCATCAGCAAACAGCATCAAGCAGCTCTATCAACAAACAGCATCAACCAGCTGCATCAACAAACAGCATCAACCAGCTGCATCAACAAATAGCATCAACCCGCTCCATGTACAAATAGCATCAATCAGATCCATCAGCAAACAGCATCAACCAGCTCCACCATTAAATGGCATCAACCAGCTCCATCAACAAACAGCATCAGCCACCTCCATCAGCAAAGAGCATCGACCAGCTCCATCAACAAAGAGCATCAACCAGCTCCATCAACAAACAGCATCAACCAGCGACATCAACAAAGAACATCAACCAGCGCCATCAACAAAGAACATCAACCAGCGCCATCAACAAACAGCATCAACCAGCGACATCAACAAAGAACATCAACCAGCTCCATCAACAAACAGCATCAACCAGTTCCATCAACAAACAGCATCAACCAGCACCTAGAGCAAACAGCATCAACCAGCGCCATCAACAAACAGCATCAACCAGTTCCATCAACAAACAGCATCAACCAGCACCTAGAGCAAACAGCATCAACCAGCTCCATCAATAAACAGCATCACCAGCTCCATTAACAAACAGCATCAACCAGCTCCATCATCAAACAGCATCAACCAGCTCCATCAGCAAACAGCATCAAGCAGCTCTATCAACAAACAGCATCAACCAGCTGCATCAACAAACAGCATCAACCAGCTGCATCAACAAATAGCATCAACCCGCTCCATGTACAAATAGCATCAATCAGATCCATCAGCAAACAGCATCAACCAGCTCCACCATTAAATGGCATCAACCAGCTCCATCAACAAACAGCATCAGCCACCTCCATCAGCAAAGAGCATCGACCAGCTCCATCAACAAAGAGCATCAACCAGCTCCATCAACAAACAGCATCAACCAGCGGCATCAACAAAGAACATCAACCAGCGCCATCAACAAAGAACATCAACCAGCTCCATCAACAAACAGCATCAACCTGCTCCATCAACAAACGGCATCAACCAGCTCCATCTGCAAACGGCATCAACCAGCTGCATCAGGAAACGGCATCAACCAGCTAAATCAACAAACAGCATCAACCAGCTCCATCAACAAACAGCATCAACCAGCTCCATTAACAAACAGCATCAACCAGCTCCATCAACAAACAGCATCAACCAGCTCCATCAACAAACAGCATCAACCAGCTCCATCAACAAACAACATCAACCAGCGGCATCAACAAACAACATCAAGCAGATCCATCAGCAAAGAGCATCCATAAGCTCCATCAACAAACAGCATCAACCAGCTCTATCAACAAACAGCATCAACAAGCTCCATCAACAAACAGCATCAACCAGCTCCAACAACAAACAGCATCAACCACCTCCATCAACAAACTGCATCAACCAGCTCCATCAGCAAACAGGATCAACCAGCTCCATCAACAAACAGCATCAACCAGCTCCATCAGCAAAGAGCATCAACAAGCTCCATCAACAAACAGCATCAACCTGCTCCATCCGCAAAAAGCATCAACCAGCTCCATCAGCAAACAAGATGAACCAGCTCCATCAACAAACAAAATCACCCAGCTGCATCAACAAACAGCATCAACCAGCTCCATCAACAAACAGCATCATCCCGGTCCATTAGCAAATAGTATCAACCAGCTCAATCAACAAACAGCATTAACCAGCTCCATCAAACAGATTCAACCAGCTCCCTCAACAAACAGCATCAAACAGCTCCATCACCAAACAACATCAACCAGCTCAATCAACAAACAGCATCAACCAGATCCATCAACAAACAGCAGCAACAGCTCCACCAGGAAATGGCATCAACCAGCTCCATCAGCAAACAACATCAACCACCTCCACCAGGAAATGGCATCAACCAGCTCCATCAACAAACAGCATCAACCAGCTCCATCAGCAAAGAGCACCAATCAGCTCCATCAACAAACAGCATCAACCAGCTCCATCAGCAAACAGCATCAACTAGCTCCATCAGCAAACAGCATCAACCAGCTCCATCAGCAAACAGCATCAACTAGCTCCGTCAACAAACAGCAACAACCAGGTCCATTAGCAAATAGCATCAACCAGCTCAATCAACAAATAGCATCAACCAGCTCCATCAAGAAACGGCATCAAACAGCTCCACCAGCAAACAGTATCAACCAGCTCCATCAACAAAGAGCATCAACCAGCTGCATAAACAAACAGCATCAACCAGTTCTAGCAACAAACAGCATCAACCAGCACCATCAGCAAACAGCATCAACCAGCTCCATCAACAATGAGCATCAACCAGCTCCATCAGCAAACAGCATCAACCAGTTCCATCAAAAACAGCATCAACCATCTCCATCAACAAACAGCATCAACCTGCTCCATTGGCAAAAAGCATCAACCAGCTGCATCAGCAAACGGGATCAACCAGCTCCATCAGCAAACAACATCAACCACCTCTACCAGGAAACGGCATCCACCAGCTGCATCAGGAAACGGCATCAACCAGCTCCATCTGCAAACAGCATCAACCAGCTGCATGAGGAAACGGCATCAACCAGCTGCATCAGGAAACGGCATCAACCAGCTCCATCAACAAACAGCATCAACCAGCTCCATCAACAAACAGCATCAACAAGCTCCATCAACAAACAGCATCAACCAGCTCCATCAACAAACAGCATCAACCAGGTCCATCAACAAACATCAGCAACCAGCTCCATAAACAATCAGCATCAAACAGCTCCATCAACAAACAGCATCAACCAGCTCCATCAGCAAAAAGCATCAAAAAGCTGCATCAGCAAACGGGATCAACCATCTCCATCAGCAAACAACATCAACCACCTCCACCAGGAACTGGCATCAACCAGCTCCATGAACAAACAGCATCAACCAGATCCATCAACAAACAGCATCAAGCAGCTCCATCAACAAACAGCATCAACCAGCTCCATCAGCAAAAAGCATCAACCACGTGCATCAGCAAACGGGATCAACCAGCTCCATCAGCAAACAACATCAACCACCTCCACCAGGAACTGGCATCAACCAGCTCCATCAACAATCAGCACCAACCGTTTGTTGACGGAACTGGTTGATGCTGTTTGTTGATGGCGCTGGTTGATGCTCTTTGTTGATGGAGCTGGTCGATGCTCTTTGTTGATGGAGCTGGTTGATGCTCTTTGTTGATAGAGCTGGTTGATGCTGTTTCTTGATGGAGCTTGTTGATGCTGTTTGTTGATGTCGATGGTTGATGCTTTTTTCTTTTCGAGCTGGTCGATTCTGTTTGTTGATGGAGCTGTTTGTTGATGGAGTAGGTTGATGTTGTTTGCTCATGGATCTGGTTGATGTTATTTGTTGATGGCGCTGGTTGATGCTGTTTGTAGATTTAGCTGGTTGATGCTGTTTGTTGATGGAGCTGGTTGATGCTGTTTGTTGATGCAGCTGGTTGATGCTGTTTGCTGATGCAGCTGTTTGATGCCGTTTCCTGATGCAGCTGGTTGATGCCGTTTGCAGATGGAGCTGGTTGATGCCGTTTCCTGATGGAGCTGGTTGATGCCGTTTCCTGATGCAGCTGGTTGATGCCGTTTCCTGATGCAGCTGGTTGATGCCGTTTGCAGATGGAGCTGTTTGATGCTGTTTGTTGATGAAGCTGGTTGATGCTGTTTGTTGATGGAGCTGGTTGATGCTGTTTGTTGATGGAGCTGGTTGATGCTGTTTGTTGATGGAGCTGGTTGATGCTGTTTGCTGATGGTGCTGGCTGATGCTGTTTGTTGATGGAACTGGTTGATGCTGTTTGTTGAAGGAGATGGTTGATGCTGTTTGTTGATGGAGCTGGTTGATGCTGTTTGCTGATGTTGCTGGTTGTTGCTGTTTGTTGATGGAGCTGGTTGATGCTGTCTGTTGATGGAGCTGGTTGATGCTGTTTGCTGATGGAGCTGGTGGATGCTGTTTGTTGATGGAGCTGGTTGATGCTGTTTGTTGATGGAGCTGGTATAGCTGTTTGTTGATAGAGCTGGTTGATACTGTTTGTTCATGGAGTTGATTGATGTTGTTTGCTGATGGAGGTGGCTGATGCTATTTGTTGATGGTGCCGGTTGATGCCATTTCCTGGTGGTGCTGGTTGATGCTGTTTGCTGATGGATCTGCTTGATGCTATTTGTTCATGGAGCGGGTTAATGCTATTTGTTGATTTACCTGTTTGATGCTCTTTGTTGATGGAGCTGGTTCATGCTGTTGTTGATGGAGCTGGTTGATGCTGTTTGTTGATGGAGCTGGTTGATGCTCTTTGCCGATGGAGCTGGTTGATGCTGTTTGTTGATGGAGCTGGTTGATGCTGTTTGTTGATAGAGCTGGTTGATACTGTTTGTTCATGGAGCTGATTGATGTTGTTTGCTGATGGAGGTGGCTGATGCTATTTGTTCATGGTGCCGGTTGATGCCATTTCCTGGTGGTGCTGGTTGATGCTGTTTGCTGATGGATCTGGTTGATGCTATGTGTTGATTTACCTGTTTGATGCTCTTTGTTGATGGAGCTGGTTGTTGCTGTTTGTTGATGGAGCTGGTTGATGCTGTTTGTTGATGCACCTGGTTGATGCCATTTGCTAATGGACCTGGTTGTTGCTGTTTGTTGATGGAGCTGGATGATGCTGTTTGTTGATGGAGCTGGTTGATGCTCTTTGCTGATGGAGCTGGTTGATGCTGTTTGCTGATGGAGCTGGTTGATGCTCTTTGCAGATGGTGCTGGTTGATGTTGTTTGTTGATGGAGCTGGTTGATGCCATTTGCTAATGGACCTGGTTGATGCTGTTTGCTGCTGGAGCTGCATGATGCTGTTTGTTGATGGAGCTGGTTGATGCTCTTTGATGATGGAGCTGGTTGATGCTGTTTGCTGATGGAGCTGGTTGATGCTCTTTCCTGGTGGAGCTGGTTGATGCTGTTTGCTGATGGATCTGGTTGATGCTATTTGTGCATGGAGCATCAACCAGCTCCATCAACAAATAACATCAACCACATCCATGAGCAAACAGCATCAACCAGCTCCATCAACAAACAGCATCAACCAGCTCCATCAACAAACAGCATCAACCAGCTCCATCAGCAAAGAGCATCAACCAGCTCCATCAACAAACAGCATGAACCAGATCCATGAGGAAACAGCATCAACCAGCTCCATCAACAAACAGCATCAACCAGCTCCATCAACAAACAGCATCAACAAGCTCTATCAGCAAACAGCATCAACCAGTTCCATCAACAAACAGCATCAACCAGCTCCATCAACAAATAACATCAACCAGATCCGTGAGCAAACAGCATCAACCAGCTCCATCAACAAACAGCATCAACCAGCTCTATCAGCAAACAGCATCAACCAGCTCCATCAACAAACAGAATCAACCAGCTCCATCAACAAACAGCATTAACTAGCTACATCAACAAAGAGCATTAACCAGCTCTATCAACAAACAGCATCAACCAGCTCCAGCAGCAAACAGCATCAAGCAGTTCCATCAACAAACAGCATCAACCAGATCCATCAACAAACAGCATCAACCAGCTCCATCAACAAACAGCATCTAGCAGCTCCATCAACAAAACAGCATCAACCAGCTCCATCAACAAACAGCATCAAACAGGTAAATCAACAAACAGCATAAACCCGCTCCATCAACAAACAACATCAACCAGCTCCATCAACAAACAGCATCAACCAGCTCCATCAACAAACAACATCAACCAGCTCCATCAACAAACAGCATCAACCAGCTCCATCAGCAAACAGCATCAAGCAGTTCCATCAACAAACAGCATCAACCAGATCCATCAACAAACAGCATCAACGAGCTCCATCAACAAACAACATCAACCAGCTCCATCAACAAACAGCATCAACCAGCTCCATCAACAAACAGCATCAACCAGCTCCATCAACAAACAGCATCAACGAGCTCCATCAACAAACAGCATCAACCAGCTCCATCAACAACAGCATCAACCAGCTCCATCAGCAAACAGCATCAACCAGCTCCATCATCAAACAGCATCCACCACCTCCATCAACAAACAGCATCAACCAGCACCATCAGCAAACAGCACCAACCAGCTCTATCAACAAACAGCATCAACCATCTCCGTCAACAAACAGCATCAAACAGCTCCATGAACAAACAGCATCAACCAGCTTCATCAACAAACAGCGTATACCAGTTCCATCAACAAACAGCATCAACCAGCTCAATCAACAAAGAGCATCGACCAGCTCCATCAACAAAGGGGCATCAGCGAGCTCCATCAACAAACAGCGTCAACCAGCGCCATCAACAAAGAACATCAACCAGCGCCATCAACAAACAGCATCAACCAGTTCCATCAACAAACAGCATCAACCAGCACCTAGAGGAAACAGCATCAACCAGCTCCATCAATAAACAGCATCAACCAGCTCCATCAACAAACAGCATCAACCAGCTCCATAATCAAACAGCATCAACCAGCTCCATCAGCAAACAGCATCAAGCAGCTCTATCAACAAACAGCATCAACCAGCTGCATCAACAAACAGCATCAACCAGCTGCATCAACAAATAGCATCAACCCGCTCCATGTACAAATAGCATCAACCAGATCCATCAGCAAACAGCATCAACCAGCTCCACCATTAAATGGCATCAACCAGCTCCATCAACAAACAGCATCAGCCACCTCCATCAGCAAAGAGCATCGACCAGCACCATCAACAAAGAGCATCAACCAGCTCCATCAACAAACAGCATCAACCAGCGACATCAACAAAGAACATCAACCAGCGCCATCAACAAAGAACATCAACCAGCGCCATCAACAAACAGCAGCAACCAGCGACATCAACAAAGAACATCAACCAGCGCCATCAACAAACAGCATCAACCAGTTCCATCAACAAACAGCATCAACCAGCACCTAGAGCAAACAGCATCAACCAGCTCCATCAACAAACAGCATCAACCAGCTCCATCAGCAAACAGCATCAACCAGCTCCATCAATAAACAGCATCAACCAGCTCCATCAACAAACAGCATCAACCAGCTCCATCAACAAACAGCATCAACCTGCTCCATCAACAAACGGCATCAACCAGCTCCATCTGCAAACGGCATCAACAAGCTGCATCAGGAAACGGCATCAACCAGCTCCATCAGGAAACGGCATCAACCAGCTCCATCAACAAACAGAATCAACCAGCTCCATCAACAAACAGCATTAACTAGCTACATCAACAAAGAGCATTAACCAGCTCTATCAACAAACAGCATCAACCAGCTCCATCAGCAAACAGCATCAAGCAGTTCCATCAACAAACAGCATCAAGCAGATCCATCAACAAACAGCTTCAACCAGCTCCATCAACAAACAGCATCTAGCAGTTCCATCAACAAAACAGCATCAACCAGCTCCATCAACAAACAGCATCAAACAGGTAAATCAACAAACAGCATAAACCCGCTCCATCAACAAACAACATCAACCAGCTCCATCAACAAACAGCATCAACCAGCTCCATCAACAAACAGCATCAACCAGCTCCATCAACAAACAGCATCAACGAGCTCCATCAACAAACAGCATCAACCAGCTCCATCAGCAAACAGCATCAAGCAGTTCCATCAACAAACAGCATCAACCAGATCCATCAACAAACAGCATCAACGAGCTCCATCAACAAACAACATCAACCAGCTCCATCAACAAACAGCATCAACCAGCTCCATCAACAAACAGCATCAACCAGCTCCATCAACAAACAGCATCAACGAGCTCCATCAACAAACAGCATCAACCAGCTCCATCAACAAACAGCATCAACCAGCTCCATCAGCAAACAGCATCAACCAGCTCCATCATCAAACAGCATCCACCACCTCCATCAACAAACAGCATCAACCAGCACCATCAGCAAACAGCACCAACCAGCTCTATCAACAAACAGCATCAACCATCTCCGTCAACAAACAGCATCAAACAGCTCCATGAACAAACAGCATCAACCAGCTTCATCAACAAACAGCATATACCAGTTCCATCAACAAACAGCATCAACCAGCTCAATCAACAAAGAGCATCGACCAGCTCCATCAACAAAGGGGCATCAGCCAGCTCCATCAACAAACAGCGTCAACCAGCGCCATCAACAAAGAACATCAACCAGCGCCATCAACAAACAGCATCAACCAGTTCCATCAACAAACAGCATCAACCAGCACCTAGAGGAAACAGCATCAACCAGCTCCATCAATAAACAGCATCAACCAGCTCCATCAACAAACAGCATCAACCAGCTCCATCATCAAACAGCATCAACCAGCTCCATCAGCAAACAGCATCAAGCAGCTCTATCAACAAACAGCATCAACCAGCTGCATCAACAAACAGCATCAACCAGCTGCATCAACAAATAGCATCAACCCGCTCCATGTACAAATAGCATCAATCAGATCCATCAGCAAACAGCATCAACCAGCTCCACCATTAAATGGCATCAACCAGCTCCATCAACAAACAGCATCAGCCACTTCCATCAGCAAAGAGCATCGACCAGCTCCATCAACAAAGAGCATCAACCAGCTCCATCAACAAACAGCATCAACCAGCGACATCAACAAAGAACATCAACCAGCGCCATCAACAAAGAACATCAACCAGCGCCATCAACAAACAGCATCAACCAGCGACATCAACAAAGAACATCAACCAGCTCCATCAACAAACAGCATCAACCAGTTCCATCAACAAACAGCATCAACCAGCACCTAGAGCAAACAGCATCAACCAGCGCCATCAACAAACAGCATCAACCAGTTCCATCAACAAACAGCATCAACCAGCACCTAGAGCAAACAGCATCAACCAGCTCCATCAATAAACAGCATCAACCAGCTCCATTAACAAACAGCATCAACCAGCTCCATCATCAAACAGCATCAACCAGCTCCATCAGCAAACAGCATCAAGCAGCTCTATCAACAAACAGCATCAACCAGCTGCATCAACAAACAGCATCAACCAGCTGCATCAACAAATAGCATCAACCCGCTCCATGTACAAATAGCATCAATCAGATCCATCAGCAAACAGCATCAACCAGCTCCACCATTAAATGGCATCAACCAGCTCCATCAACAAACAGCATCAGCCACCTCCATCAGCAAAGAGCATCGACCAGCTCCATCAACAAAGAGCATCAACCAGCTCCATCAACAAACAGCATCAACCAGCGGCATCAACAAAGAACATCAACCAGCGCCATCAACAAAGAACATCAACCAGCTCCATCAACAAACAGCATCAACCTGCTCCATCAACAAACGGCATCAACCAGCTCCATCTGCAAACGGCATCAACCAGCTGCATCAGGAAACGGCATCAACCAGCTAAATCAACAAACAGCATCAACCAGCTCCATCAACAAACAGCATCAACCAGCTCCATTAACAAACAGCATCAACCAGCTCCATCAACAAACAGCATCAACCAGCTCCATCAACAAACAGCTTCAACCAGCTCCATCAACAAACAACATCAACCAGCGGCATCAACAAACAACATCAAGCAGATCCATCAGCAAAGAGCATCCATAAGCTCCATCAACAAACAGCATCAACCAGCTCTATCAACAAACAGCATCAACAAGCTCCATCAACAAACAGCATCAACCAGCTCCAACAACAAACAGCATCAACCACCTCCATCAACAAACTGCATCAACCAGCTCCATCAGCAAACAGGATCAACCAGCTCCATCAACAAACAGCATCAACCAGCTCCATCAGCAAAGAGCATCAACAAGCTCCATCAACAAACAGCATCAACCTGCTCCATCCGCAAAAAGCATCAACCAGCTCCAATAGCAAACAAGATGAACCAGCTCCATCAACAAACAAAATCACCCAGCTGCATCAACAAACAGCATCAACCAGCTCCATGAACAAACAGCATCATCCCGGTCCATTAGCAAATAGTATCAACCAGCTCAATCAACAAACAGCATTAACCAGCTCCATCAAACAGATTCAACCAGCTCCCTCAACAAACAGCATCAAACAGCTCCATCACCAAACAACATCAACCAGCTCAATCAACAAACAGCATCAACCAGATCCATCAACAAACAGCAGCAACAGCTCCACCAGGAAATGGCATCAACCAGCTCCATCAGCAAACAACATCAACCACCTCCACCAGGAAATGGCATCAACCAGCTCCATCAACAAACAGCATCAACCAGCTCCATCAGCAAAGAGCACCAATCAGCTCCATCAACAAACAGCATCAACCAGCTCCATCAGCAAACAGCATCAACTAGCTCCATCAGCAAACAGCATCAACCAGCTCCATCAGCAAACAGCATCAACTAGCTCCGTCAACAAACAGCAACAACCAGGTCCATTAGCAAATAGCATCAACCAGCTCAATCAACAAATAGCATCAACCAGCTCCATCAAGAAACGGCATCAAACAGCTCCACCAGCAAACAGTATCAACCAGCTCCATCAACAAAGAGCATCAACCAGCTGCATAAACAAACAGCATCAACCAGTTCTAGCAACAAACAGCATCAACCAGCACCATCAGCAAACAGCATCAACCAGCTCCATCAACAATGAGCATCAACCAGCTCCATCAGCAAACAGCATCAACCAGTTCCATCAAAAACAGCATCAACCATCTCCATCAACAAACAGCATCAACCTGCTCCATTGGCAAAAAGCATCAACCAGCTGCATCAGCAAACGGGATCAACCAGCTCCATCAGCAAACAACATCAACCACCTCTACCAGGAAACGGCATCCACCAGCTGCATCAGGAAACGGCATCAACCAGCTCCATCTGCAAACAGCATCAACCAGCTGCATGAGGAAACGGCATCAACCAGCTGCATCAGGAAACGGCATCAACCAGCTCCATCAACAAACAGCATCAACCAGCTCCATCAACAAACAGCATCAACAAGCTCCATCAACAAACAGCATCAACCAGCTCCATCAACAAACAGCATCAACCAGGTCCATCAACAAACATCAGCAACCAGCTCCATAAACAATCAGCATCAAACAGCTCCATCAACAAACAGCATCAACCAGCTCCATCAGCAAAAAGCATCAAAAAGCTGCATCAGCAAACGGGATCAACCATCTCCATCAGCAAACAACATCAACCACCTCCACCAGGAACTGGCATCAACCAGCTCCATGAACAAACAGCATCAACCAGATCCATCAACAAACAGCATCAAGCAGCTCCATCAACAAACAGCATCAACCAGCTCCATCAGCAAAAAGCATCAACCACGTGCATCAGCAAACGGGATCAACCAGCTCCATCAGCAAACAACATCAACCACCTCCACCAGGAACTGGCATCAACCAGCTCCATCAACAATCAGCACCAACCGTTTGTTGACGGAACTGGTTGATGCTGTTTGTTGATGGCGCTGGTTGATGCTCTTTGTTGATGGAGCTGGTCGATGCTCTTTGTTGATGGAGCTGGTTGATGCTCTTTGTTGATAGAGCTGGTTGATGCTGTTTCTTGATGGAGCTTGTTGATGCTGTTTGTTGATGTCGATGGTTGATGCTTTTTTCTTTTCGAGCTGGTCGATTCTGTTTGTTGATGGAGCTGTTTGTTGATGGAGTAGGTTGATGTTGTTTGCTCATGGATCTGGTTGATGCTGTTTGTTGATGGAGCTGGTTGATGCTGTTTGTTGATAGAGCTGGTTGATACTGTTTGTTCATGGAGCTGATTGATGTTGTTTGCTGATGGAGGTGGCTGATGCTATTTGTTCATGGTGCCGGGTGATGCCATTTCCTGGTGGTGCTGGTTGATGCTGTTTGCTGATGGATCTGGTTGATGCTATGTGTTGATTTACCTGTTTGATGCTCTTTGTTGATGGAGCTGGTTGTTGCTGTTTGTTGATGGAGCTGGTTGATGCTGTTTGTTGATGCACCTGGTTGATGCCATTTGCTAATGGACCTGGTTGTTGCTGTTTGTTGATGGAGCTGGATGATGCTGTTTGTTGATGGAGCTGGTTGATGCTCTTTGCTGACGGAGCTGGTTGATGCTGTTTGCTGATGGAGCTGGTTGATGCTCTTTGCTGATGGAGCTGGTTGATGTTGTTTGTTGATGGAGCTGGTTGATGCCATTTGCTAATGGACCTGGTTGTTGCTGTTTGCTGCTGGAGCTGCATGATGCTGTTTGTTGATGGAGCTGGTTGATGCTCTTTGATGATGGAGCTGGTTGATGCGTTTTGCTGATGGAGCTGGTTGATGCTCTTTGCTGATGGAGCTGGTTGATGCTGTTTGTTGATGGAGCTGGTTGATGCTGTTTGTTGATGGAGCTGGTTGATGCTGTTTGTTGATGGAGCTGGTTGATGCTGTTTGTTGATGGAGCTGGTTGATGCTGTTTGTTGATTTAGCTGGTTGATGCCATTTCCTGTTGGAGCTGGTTGATGTTGTTTGCTGATGGAGGTGGCTGATGCTGTTTGTTGACGGAGCTGGTTGATGCCATTTCCTGGTGGTGCTGGTTGATGCTGTTTGCTGATGGATCTGGTTGATGGTATTTGTTCATGGAGCGGGTTGATGCTATTTGTTGATTTACCTGTTTGATGCTCTTTGTTGATGGAGCTGGTTCATGCTGTTGTTGATGCACCTGGTTGATGCTATTTGCTAATGGACCTGGTTGTTGCTGTTTGTTGATGGAGCTGGTTGATGCTGTTTGTTGATGGAGATGGTTGATGCTGTTTGCTGATGGAGCTGGTTGATGCTCTTTGTTGATGGAGCTGGTTGATGCCGTTTGATGATGGTGCTGGTTGATGCTGTTTGTTGATGGAACTGGTTGATGCTGCTTGTTGATGGCGCTGGTTGATGCTCTTTGTTGATGGAGCTGGTCGATGCTCTTTGTTGATGGAGCTGGTTGATGCTCTTTGTTGATGGAGCTGGTTGATGCTGTTTGTTGATAGAGCTGGTTGATGCTGTTTGTTGATGGAGATGGTTGATTCTTTTTGCTCATGGATCTGGTTGATGTTATTTGTTGAAGGCGCTGGTTGATGCTGTTTGTTGATTTAGCTGGTTGATGCTGTTTGTTGATGGAACTGGTTGATGCTGTTTGTTGATGCAGCTGGTTGATGCTGTTTGTTGATGGAGCTGGTTGATGCTGTTTGTTGGTGGAGCTGGTTGATGCTGTTTGTTGATGGAGATGGTTGATGCTGTTTGTTGATGGAGCCGGTTGATGCTGTTTGCTGATGGAGCTGGTTCATGCTGTTTTTTGGTGGAGCTGGTTGATGCTGTTTGTTGATGGAGCTGGTTGATGCTGTTTGCTGACGGAGCTGGTTGATGCTGTTTGTTGATGGAGCTGGTTGATGCTGTTTGTTGATGGAGCTGGTTGATGCTGTTTGTTTATGGAGCTGATTGATATTGTTTGCTGATGGAGGTGGCTGATGCTGTTTGTTGATGGAGCTGGTTGAAGCCATTTCCTGGTGGAGCTGGTTGATGCTCTTTGCTGATGGAGCTGGTTGATGCTCTTTGCTGATGGAGCTGGTTGATCCTGTTTGATGATGGAGCTGGTTGATGCTGTTTGCTGATGGAGCTGATTGATGCCGTTTGTTGATGGAGCTGGTTGATGCTGTTTGTTGATGGAGCTGGTTGATGCTGTTTGTTGATGGAGCTGGTTGATGCCATTTCCTGGTGGAGCTGGTTGATGCTGTTTGTTGATGGAGCTGGTTGATGCTGTTTGTTGATGGAGCTGGTTGATGCTGTTTGTTGATTGAGCTGGTTGATGCTATTTGCTAATGGACCTGGATGATGCTGTTTGTTGATGGAGCTGGTTGATGCTGTTTGTTGATGGAGCTGGTTGATGCTGTTTGTTGATGCAGCTGGGTGATTTTGGTTGTTGATGGAGTCGGTTGATCTTGTTTGCTGATGGAGCTGGTTGATGCTTTTTGCTGATGGAGCAGGTTGATGCTGTTTCTTGATGGAGCAGGTTGATGCTGTTTCTTGATGGAGCTTGTTGATGCTCTTTGCTGATGGAGCTGGTTGATGCTGTTTGTTAACGGAGCTGGTTGATCCTGTTTGCTGATGGAGCTGTTTGATGTAGTTTGTTGATGGAGCAAGTTGATGCTGTTTGTTGATGGAGCTGGTTGATGCTGTTTGTTGATGGAGCTTGTTGATGCTGTTTGTTGATGGAGCTGGTTGATGCTGTTTGTTGATGGAGCTTATCGATGCTCTTTGCTGATGGAGCTGGTTGATGCTGTTTATTGATGGAGCTGGTTGATCCTGTTTGCTGATGGAGCTGGTTGATGCTGTTTCTGATGGAGCTGGTTCATGCTGTTTGTTGATGGAGCTGGTTGACGCTGTTTGTTGATGAATCTGGTTGATGCTGTTTGTTGATGGAGCTGGTTGATGCTGTTTGTGATGTAGCTGGTTGATGCTGTTTGTTGATGGAGCTGGATGATGCTGTTTGTTGATGGAGCTGGTTGATGGTGTTTGTTGATGGAGCTGGTTGATGCTGTTTGCTGATAGAGCTGGTTGATGCTGTTTGTTGATGGAGCTGGATGATGCTGTTTGTTGATGGAGTAGGTTGATGCTGTTTGCTCATGGATCTGGTTGATGCTGTTTGTTGATGGAGCTGGTTGATGCCGTTTCCTGATGCAGCTGGTTGATGCCGTTTCCTGATGTAGCTGGTTGATGCCGTTTCCTGATGCAGCTGGTTGATGCCGGTTGCAGATGGAGCTGGTTGATGCTGTTTCCTGATGGAGCTGGTTGATACTGTTTGTTGATGGAGCTGGTTGATGCTGTTTGTTGATGGAGCTGGTTGATGCTGTTTGCTGCTGGAGCTGGTTGATGCTGTTTGTTGATGGAGCTGGTTGATGCTGTTTGCTGATGGTGCTGGTTGATGCTGTTTGTTGATGGAACTGGTTGATGCTGTTTGTTGATGTAGATGGTTGATGTTGTTTGTTGATGGAGCTGGTTGATGCTGTTTGCTGATGTTGCTGGTTGATGCTGTTTGTTGATGGACCTGGTTGATGCTGTTTGTTGATGGAGCAGATTGATGTTGTATGCTGATGGAGGTGGCTGATGCTATTTGTTGATGGAGCCGGTTGATGCCATTTCCTGGTGGAGCTGGTTAATGCTGTTTGCTGATGGATCTGGTTGATGCTATTTGTTCATGGAGCGGGTTGATGCTATTTGTTGATTTACCTGTTTGATGCTGTTTGTTGATGGAGCTGGTTGATGCTGTTTGTGATGTAGCTGGTTGATGCTGTTTGTTGATGGAGCTGGATGATGCTGTTTGTTGATGGAGCTGGTTGATGGTGTTTGTTGATGGAGCTGGTTGATGCTGTTTGCTGATAGAGCTGGTTGATGCTGTTTGTTGATGGAGCTGGATGATGCTGTTTGTTGATGGAGTAGGTTGATGCTGTTTGCTCATGGATCTGGTTGATGCTGTTTGTTGATGGAGCTGGTTGATGCCGTTTCCTGATGCAGCTGGTTGATGCCGTTTCCTGATGTAGCTGGTTGATGCCGTTTCCTGATGCAGCTGGTTGATGCCGGTTGCAGATGGAGCTGGTTGATGCTGTTTCCTGATGGAGCTGGTTGATACTGTTTGTTGATGACTCTGGTTGATGCTGTTTGTTGATGGAGCTGGTTGATGCTGTTTGCTGCTGGAGCTGGTTGATGCTGTTTGTTGATGGAGCTGGTTGATGCTGTTTGCTGATGGTGCTGGTTGATGCTGTTTGTTGATGGAACTGGTTGATGCTGTTTGTTGATGTAGATGGTTGATGTTGTTTGTTGATGGAGCTGGTTGATGCTGTTTGCTGATGTTGCTGGTTGATGCTGTTTGTTGATGGACCTGGTTGATGCTGTTTGTTGATGGAGCAGATTGATGTTGTATGCTGATGGAGGTGGCTGATGCTATTTGTTGATGGAGCCGGTTGATGCCATTTCCTGGTGGAGCTGGTTGATGCTGTTTGCTGATGGATCTGGTTGATGCTATTTGTTCATGGAGCGGGTTGATGCTATTTGTTGATTTACCTGTTTGATGCTGTTTGTTGATGGAGCAGGTTGATGCTGTTTGTTGATGCACCTGGTTGATGCTGTTTGTTGATACAGCTGGATGATGCTGTTTGATGCTGTTTGTTGATGGAGCTGGTTGATGCTGTTTGTTGATGGAGCTGGTTGATGCTGATTGTTGATGGAGCTGGTTGATGGTGTTTGTTGATGGAGCTGGTTGATGCTGTTTGCTGATAGAGCTGGTTGATGCTGTTTGTTGATGGAGCTGGTTCATGTTGTTTGTTGATGGAGTAGCTTGATGCTGTTTGCTCATGGATCTGGTTGACGTTATTTGTTGACGGCGCTGGTTGATGCTGTTAGTTGATTTAGCTGATTTAGCATCAGCTGTTTGTTGATGGAACTGGTTGATGCTGCTTGTTGATGCAGCTGGTTGATGCTGTTTGTTGATGGAGCTGGTTGATGCTGTTTGTTGATGGAGCTGGTTGATGCCGTTTCCTGATGCAGCTGGTTGATGCTGTTTGCAGATGGAGCTGGTTGATGCTGTTTGTTGATGGAGCTGGTTGATGCTGTTTGTTGATGGAGATGGTTGATGGTGTTTTTTGATGGAGCTGGTTGATGCTGTTTGCTGATGTTGCTGGTTGATGCTGTTTGCTGATGGAGCTGGTTGATGCTGTTTGCTGATGGTGCTGGTTGATGCTGTTTTTTGATGGAGCTGGTTGATGCCGTTTCCTGATGGAGCTGGTTGATGCCGTTTCCTGATGCAGCTGGTTGATGCCGTTTCCTGATGCAGCTGGTTGATGCCGTTTGCAGATGGAGCTGGTTGATGCTGTTTGTTGATGGAGCTGGTTGATGCTGTTTGTTGATGGAGCTGGTTGATGCTGTTTGCTGATGGAGCTGGTTGATGCTGTTTGTTGATGGAGCTGGTTGATGCTGTTTGCTGATGGTGCTGGTTGATGCTGTTTGTTGATGGAACTGGTTGATGCTGTTTGTTGATGGAGATGGTTGATGGTGTTTTTTGATGGAGCTGGTTGATGCTGTTTGCTGATGTTGCTGGTTGATGCTGTTTGTTGATGGAGATGGTTGATGCTGTTTGTTGATGGAGCTGGTTGATGCTGTTTGCTGATGGAGCTGGTGGATGCTGTTTGTTGATGGAGCTGGTTGATGCTGTTTGTTGGTGGAGCTGGTTGATGCTGTTTGTTGATGGAGCTGGTTGATGCTGTTTGTTGATAGAGCTGGTTGATACTGTTTGTTCATGGAGCTGATTGATGTTGTTTGCTGATGGAGGTGGCTGATGCTATTTGTTGATGGAGCCGGTTGATGCCATTTCCTGGTGGAGCTGGTTGATGCTGTTTGCTGATGGATCTGGTTGATGCTATTTGTACATGGAGCATCAACCAGCTCCATCAACAAATAGCATCAACCAGCTCTATCAGCAAACAGCATCAACCAGCTCCATCAACAAACAGCATCAACCAGCTCCATCAACAAACAGCATCAACCAGCTCCATCAGCAAAGAGCATCAACCAGCTCCATCAACAAACAGCATGAACCAGATCCATGAGGAAACAGCATCAACCAGCTCCATCAACAAACAGCATCAACCAGCTCCATCAACAAACAGCATCAACAAGCTCTATCAGCAAACAGCATCAACCAGTTCCATCAACAAACAGCATCAACCAGCTCCATCAACAAACAGCATCAACCAGCTCCATCAACAAATAACATCAACCAGATCCGTGAGCAAACAGCATCAACCAGCTCCATCAACAAACAGCATCAACCAGCTCTATCAGCAAACAGCATCAACCAGCTCCATCAACAAACAGAATCAACCAGCTCCATCACAAACAGCATTAACTAGCTACATCAACAAAGAGCATTAACCAGCTCTATCAACAAACAGCATCAACCAGCTCCATCAGCAAACAGCATCAAGCAGTTCCATCAACAAACAGCATCAACCAGATCCATCAACAAACAGCATCAACCAGCTCCATCTACAAACAGCATCTAGCAGCTCCATCAACAAAACAGCATCAACCAGCTCCATCAACAAACAGCATCAAACAGGTAAATCAACAAACAGCATAAACCCGCTCCATCAACAAACAACTTCAACCAGCTCCATCAACAAACAGCATCAACCAGCTCCATCAACAAACAGCATCAACCAGCTCCATCAACAAACAGCATCAACGAGCTCCATCAACAAACAGCATCAACCAGCTCCATCAACAAACAGCATCAACCAGCTCCATCAGCAAACAGCATCAACCAGCTCCATCATCAAACAGCATCCACCACCTCCATCAACAAACAGCATCAACCAGCACCATCAGCAAACAGCACCAACCAGCTCTATCAACAAACAGCATCAACCATCTCCGTCAACAAACAGCATCAAACAGCTCCATGAACAAACAGCATCAACCAGCTTCATCAACAAACAGCATATACCAGTTCCATCAACAAACAGCATCAACCAGCTCAATCAACAAAGAGCATCGACCAGCAGCATCAACAAAGGGGCATCAGCCAGCTCCATCAACAAACAGCGTCAACCAGCGCCATCAACAAAGAACATCAACCAGCGCCATCAACAAACAGCATCAACCAGTTCCATCAACAAACAGCATCAACCAGCACCTAGAGGAAACAGCATCAACCAGCTCCATCAATAAACAGCATCAACCAGCTCCATCAACAAACAGCATCAACCAGCTCCATCATCAAACAGCATCAACCAGCTCCATCAGCAAACAGCATCAAGCAGCTCTATCAACCAACAGCATCAACCAGCTGCATCAACAAACAGCATCAACCAGCTGCATCAACAAATAGCATCAACGCGCTCCATGTACAAATAGCATCAACCAGATCCATCAGCAAACAGCATCAACCACCTCCATCAGCAAACAACATCAATCAGCTCCATAAACAAACAGCATCAACCAGCTCCATAAACAAACAGCATCAGCCACCTCCATCAGCAAACAACATCAACCAGCTCCATCAACAAACAGCATCAACCAGCTCCATCAACAAACAGCATCAACCAGCTCCATCAACAAACAGCATCAACGAGCTCCATCAACAAACAGCATCAACCAGCTCCATGAACAAACAGCATCAACGAGCTCCATTAGCAAACTGCATCAACCAACTCCATCAGCAAACAGCATCAACCAGCTCCCTCAACAAACAGCATCAACCAGCTCCATCAGCAAACAGCATCAACCAGCTCCATCAACAAACAGCATCAACCAGCTCCATCAGCAAACAGCATCAACCAGCTCCATCAACAAACGGCATCAAACAGCTCCATCAACAAACAACATCAATCAGCTCCATAAACAAACAGCATCAACCAGCTCCATCAACAAACACCATCAGCCACCTCCATCAGCAAACAACATCAATCAGCTCCATAAACAAACAGCATCAACCAGCTCCATCAACAAACAGCATCAGCCACCTCCATCAGCAAACAACATCAACCAGCTCCATCAACAAACAGCATCAACCAGCTCCATCAACAAACAGCATCAACCAGCTCCATCAACAAACAGCATCAACGAGCTCCATCAACAAACAGCATCAACCAGCTCCATCAACAAACAGCATCAACCAGCTCCATCAGCAAACAGCATCAACCAGCTCCATCATCAAACAGCATCAACCACCTCCATCAACAAACCGCATCAACCAGCACCATCAGCAAACAGCACCAACCAGCTCTATCAACAAATAGCATCAACCATCTCCGTCAACAAACAGCATCAAACAGCTCCATGAACAAACAGCATCAACCAGCTCCATCAACAAAGAGCATCGACCAGCTCCATCAACAAAGGGGCATCAGCCAGCTCCATCAACAAACAGCGTCAACCAGCGCCATCAACAAAGAACATCAACCAGCGCCATCAACAAACAGCATCAACCAGTTCCATCAACAAACAGCATCAACCAGCACCTAGAGGAAACAGCATCAACCAGCACCATCAATAAACAGCATCAACCAGCTCCATCAACAAACAGCATCAACCAGCTCCATCATCAAACAGCATCAACCAGCTCCATCAGCAAACAGCATCAAGCAGCACTATCAACAAACAGCATCAACAAACAGCATCAACCAGCTGCATCAACAAATAGCATCAACCCGCTCCATGTACAAATAGCATCAACCAGATCCATCAGGAAACAGCATCAACCAGCTCCACCATTAAATGGCATCAACCAGCTCCATCAACAAACAGCATCAGCCTCCTCCAT
Organism: Prionace glauca; assembly: GCA_037974335.1. Taxonomy (NCBI): domain Eukaryota; kingdom Metazoa; phylum Chordata; class Chondrichthyes; order Carcharhiniformes; family Carcharhinidae; genus Prionace; species Prionace glauca. Next base: position 29,873,015 of record CM075759.1, read on the forward strand.
CAGCAAACAACATCAATCAGCTCCATAAACAAACAGCATCAACCAGCTCCATCAACAAACAGCATCAGCCACCTCCATCAGCAAACAACATCAACCAGCTCCATCAACAAACAGCATCAACCAGCTCCATCAACAAACAGCATCAACGAGCTCCATCAACAAACAGCATCAACCAGCTCCATCAACAAACAGCATCAACCAGCTCCATCAGCAAACAGCATCAAAAAGCTCCATCATGAAACAGCATCAACCACCTCCATCAACAAACAGCATCAACCAGCACCATCAGCAAACAGCACCAACCAGCTCTATCAACAAACAGCATCAACCATCTCCGTCAACAAACAGCATCAAACAGCTCCATGAACAAACAGCATCAACCAGCATCATCAACAAACAGCATCAACCAGTTCCATCAACAAACAGCATCAACCAGCTCCATCAACAAAGAGCATCGACCAGCTCCATCAACAAAGGGGCATCAGCCAGCTCAATCAACAAACAGCATCAACCAGCGCCATCAACAAAGAACATCAACCAGCGCCATCAACAAACAGCATCAACCAGTTCCATCAACAAACAGCATCAACCAGCACCTAGAGGAAACAGCCTCAACCAGCTCCATCAACAAACAGCATCAACCAGCTCCATCAGCAAACAGCATCAACCAGCTCCATCAGCATACAGGATAAACCAGCTCCATCAACAAACAGCATTAACCAGCTCGATCAGCAAACAGCATCAACCAGCTCCATCAACAAACAGCATCAACCAGCTCCATCATCAAAGAGCATCAACCAGCTCCATCAACAAACAGCATCAACCAGCTCCATCAGCAGAAAGAATCAACCAGCTCCATCAGCAAACAGGATCTACCAGCTCCATCAACAAACAACATCAACCAGCTGCAACAACAACCAGCATCTACCAGCTCCATCAACAAACAGCATCAACCAGCTCCATCACCAAGCAACATCAACCAGCTCCATCAGCAAATAACATCAACCAGATCCATGAGCAAACAGCATCAACCAGCTCCATCAACAAACAGCATCAACCAGCTCCATCAACAAACAGCATCAACCAGCTCCACCAGGAAATGGGATCAACCAGTACCATCAACAAACAGCATCAACCAGCTCCATCAACAAACAGCATCAACCAGCTCCATTAGCAAACTGCATCAACCAGCTCCATCAGCAAACAGCATCAACCAGCTCCCTCAACAAACATCATCAACCAGCTCCATCAGCAAACAGCATCAACCAGCTCCATCAACAAACAGCATCAACCAGCTCCATCAGCAAACAGCATCAACCAGCTCCATCAACAAACGGCATCAACCAGCTCCATCACCAAACAATATCAACCAGGACAATCAGCAAACAGCATCAAACAGCTGCATAAACAAACAGCATCAACCAGCTCCATCAACAAACAGCATCAAACAGGTAAATCAACAAATAGCATCATCCCGCTCCATGAACAAACAGCATCAAGCAGATCCATCAGCAAACAGCATCAACCAGCTCCACCATTAAATGGCATCAACCAGCTCCATCAACAAACAGCATCAACTAGCTCCATCAACAAACAGCATCAGCCACCTCCATCAGCAAACAACATCAACCAGCTCCATCAACAAACAGCATCAACCAGCTCCATCAACAAACAGCATCAACCAGCTCCATCAACAAACAGCATCAACGAGCTCCATCAACAAACAGCATCAACCAGCTCCATCAACAAACAGCATCAACCAGCTCCATCAACAAACAGCATCAACGAGCTCCATCAACAAACAGCATCAACCAGCTCCATCAGCAAACAGCATCAACCAGCTCCATCATCAAACAGCATCAACCACCTCCATCAACAAACAGCATCAACCAGCTGCATCAAGAAACAGCATCACCCAGCGCAATCAACAAACAGCATCAACCAGCTCCATCAACAAAACAGCATCAACCAGCTCCATAAACAAACAGCATCAAACAGGTAAATCAACAAACAGCATAAACCCGCTCCATGAACAAACAGCATCAACCAGATGCATCAACAAACTGCATCATACAGCTCCAGAGGAAATGGCATCAACCAGCTCCATCAACAAACAGCATCAGCCACCTCCTTCAGCAAACAACATCAACCAGCTCCATAAACAAACAGCATCAACCAGCTCCAACAACAAAGAGCATCACTCCAGCTGCATCAAGAAACAGCAACAACCTGCACCATCAACAAACAGCATCAACCAGCTCCATCAACAAACAGCATCAACCAGCTCTATCAGCAAGCAGCATCAACCAGCTCTATCAGCAAACAGCATCAACCAGCTCCATCAACAAACAGCATCAACCAGCTCCATCAACAACCAGCATCGAATAGCTCCATCAACAAACAGCATCAACCAGCTCCATCAAGAAACAGCATCAACGAGCTCCATCACCAAACAGCATCAACCCGCTCCATCAACAAACAGCATCAACCAGCTCCATCAGCAAACAGCATCAACCAGCTCCATCAGCATACAGGATAAACGAGCTCCATCAACAAACAGCATTAACCAGCTCTATCAGCAAACAGCATCACCCAGCTCCAACAACAAACAACATCAACCAAATCCATCATTAAAGAGCATCAACCAGCTCCATCAACAAACAGCATCAACCAGCTCCATCAGCAAAAAGCATCAACCAGCTCCATCAGCAAACAGCATCAACAAGCTCTATCAGCAAACAGCATCAACCGGATCCATCAACAAACAACATCAGCCAGCTCCATCAGCAAACAACCAGCTCCATCAACAAACAGCATCAACCACGTCCATCAACAAACAGTATCAACAAAGCTCCATCAACAAAAGCATCAACCAGCGCCATCAACAAACAGCATCAACCAGCTCCATTAGCAAACAGCATCAACCAGCTCCACCAGGAAAGGGCATCAACCAGCTCCATCAGGAATCGGCATCAACCAGCTCCATCTGCAAACAGCATCAACCAGCTGCATCAGGAAACGGCATCAACCAGCTCCATCAACAAACAGCATCAAGCAGCTCCATTAACAAACAGCATCAACAACCTCCATCAACAAACAGCATCAACCAGCTCTATCAACAAACAGCATCAACCAGCTCCCTCAACAAACAGCATCAACCAGCTCCCTCAACAAACAGCATCAAACAGCTCCATCACCAAACAACATCAAGCAGCTCAATCAACAAACAGCATCAACCAGCTCCATCAACAAACAAAATCACACAGCTGCATCAACAAACAGCAGCAACCAGCTCCATCAACAAACAGCATCAACCAACTCCCTCAACAAACAGCATCAAACAGCTCCATCACCAAACAACATCAAGCAGCTCAATCAACAAAAAGCATCAACCAGCTCCATCAACAAACAGCATCAACCAGATCCATCAGAAAACAACATCAACCTCCTCCACCAGGAAATGGCATCAACCAGCTCCATCAACAAACGCCATCAACCAGCTCCATCAACAAACAGCATCAACCAGCTCCATCAGAAAAAGCATCAACCAGGTCCATTAGCAAATAGCATCAACCAGCTCAATCAACAAACGGCATCAACCAGCTCCATCAACAAACAGCATCAAACACATCCATCACCAAACGATATCAACCAGCTCCATCAACAAACAGCATCAGCCACCTCCATCAGCAAACAACATCAATCAGCTCCATAAACCAACAGCATCAACCAGTTCCATCAACAAACAGCATCAACCAGCTCCATCAACAAACAGCATCAACCAGCTCCATCAACAAACAACATCAACCAGCTCCATCAACAAACAGCATCAGCCACCTCCATCAGCAAACAACATCAATCAGCTCCATAAACCAACAGCATCAACCAGCGCCATCCACAAAGAACATCAACCAGCGCCATCAACAAACAGCATCAACCAGCACCATCAGCAAACAGCATCAACCAGCTCCATCAACAAAGAGCATCAACCAGCTCCATCAACAAACAGCATCAACCAGCTCCATCAACAAACAGCATCAACCAGCACCATCAGCAAACAGCATCAACCAGCTCCATCAACAAAGAGCATCAACCAGCTCCATCAACAAACAGCATCAACCAGTACCATCAACAAACAGCATCAACCAGCACCATCAGCAAACAGCATCAACCAGCTCCATCAACAAAGAGCATCAACCAGCTCCATCAGCAAACAGCATCAACCAGCTCCATCAACAATCAGCATCAACCAGCTCCATCAACAAACAGCATCAACCAGCTCCATCAACAAACAGCATCAACCAGATCCATCAAGAAAAGGCATCAACCAGCTCCATCTGCAAACGGCATCAACCAACTGCATCAGGAAACGGCATCAACCAGCTCCATCTGCAAACAGCATCAACCAGCTGCATCAGGAAACGGCATCAACCAGCTGCATCAGGAAACGGCATCAACCAGCTCCATCTGCAAACAGCATCAACCAGCTGCATCAGGAAACGGCATCAACCAGCTGCATCAGGAAACGGCATCAACCAGCTGCATCAGGAAACGGCATCAACCAGCTGCATCAGGAAACGGCATCGACCAGGTCCATCTGCAAACAGCATCAACCAGCTGCATCAGGAAACGGCATCAACCAGCTGCTTCAGGATCCGGCATCAACCAGCCCCATCAACAAACAGCATCAACCAGCTCTAACAACAAACAGCATCAACCAGCTCCATCATCAAACAGCAGCAACCAGCTCCATCAACTAACAGCATCAGCCAGCTCCAGCAACAAACAGCATGAACCAGCTCCATCAACAAACAGCATCAAGCAGCTCCATCAACAAACAGCATCAACCAGCTCCACCAACAAAAAGCATCAACCAGCTGCATCAGCTAACGGGATCAACCAGCTCACCAACAAATAACATCAATCAGATGGAGCTGGTTGATGCTTTTTTTGTTGATGGAGCTGGTTGATGCTGTATGTTGATGGAGCTGGTTGATGCCAGATTTTGGTGGAGGTGGTTGATATTGTTTGCTGATGGAGCTGGTTGATGCCATTTCCTGGTGGAGCTGGTTGATGCCGTTTCCTGATGGAGCTGGTTGATGCTGTTTATTGATGGAGCTGGTTGATGCTGTTTGTTGATGGAGCTGGTTGATGCTGTTTGTTGATGGACCTGGTTGATGCTGTTTGTTGATGGAGCTCGTTGATGCTGTTTGTTGATGGAGCTGGTTAATGGTGTTTGTTGATGGAGCTGGTGGACGCTGTTTGTTGATGGAGCTGGTTGATGCTGTTTGTTGATGGAACTGGTTGATGCTGTTTGTTGATGGAGCTGGTTGATGCTGTTTGTTGATGGCGCTGGTTGATGTTGTTTGTTGATGGCGCTGGTTGATGCTGTTTGTTGATGGAGCTGGTTGATGCTCTTTGTTGATGTAGCTGGTCGATGCTCTTTGTTGATGGAGCTGGTTGATGCTTTTGTTGATGGAGATAGTTGATGCTGTTTGTTGACGGAGCCGGTTGATGCTGTTTGCTGATGGAGCTGGTTGATGCTGTTTGTTGATGGAGCTGGCTGATGCTGTTTGTTGATGGAGCTGGTTGTTGCTGTTTGTTGATGGAGCTGGTTGCTGCTTTTGTTGATGGAGATGCTTGATGCTGTTTGTTGACGGAGCCAGTTGATGCTGTTTGCTGATGGAGCTGGTTGATGCTGTTTGTTGATGGAGCTGGTCGATGGTGTTTGCTGACGGAGCTGGTTGATGCTGCTTGTTGATGGAGCTGGTTGATGCTGTTTGTTAATGAAGTAGTTTGCTCATGGATCTGGTTGATGTTATTTGTTGATGGCGCTGGTTGATGTTGTTTGTTGATGGAGCTGCTTGATGCTGTTTTTTGATTTAGCTGGTTGATGCTGTTTGTTGATGGAGCTGGTTGATGCTGTTTGTTGATGGAGCTGGTTGATGCTGTTTGCAGATGGAGCTGGTTGATGCTGTTTGCTGATGGAGCTCGTTGATGCTGTTTGTTGATGGAACTGGTTGAAGCTGTTTGTTGATGGAGATGGTTGATGCTGTTTGTTGATGGAGCTGGTTGATGCTGTTTGCTGATGTTGCTGGTTCATGCCGTTTCCTGATGCATCTGGTTGATGCCAGTTGCAGATGGAGCTGGTTGATGCTGTTTCCTGTTGGAGCTGGTTCATGCTGTTTGTTGATGGAGCTGGTTGATGCTGTTTGTTGATGGAGCTGGTTGATGCTGTTTGCTGATGGAGCTCGTTGATGCTGTTTGTTGATGGAACTGGTTGAAGCTGTTTGTTGATGGAGATGGTTGATGCTGTTTGTTGATGGAGCTGGTTGATGCTGTTTGCTGATGTTGCTGGTTGATGCTGTTTGTTGATGGAGCTGGTTGATGCTGTTTGTTGATGGAGCTGGTTGATGCTGTTTGCTGATGGAGCTGGTGGATGCTGTTTGTTGATGGAGCTGGTTGATGCTGTTTGCTGATGGTGCTGGTTGATGCTGTTTGTTGATGGAACTGGTTGATGCTGTTCGTTGATGGAGATGGTTGATGTTGTTTGTTGATGGAGCTGGTTGATGCTGATTGTTGATAGAGCTGGTTGATACTGTTTGTTCATGGAGCTGATTGATGTTGTTTGCTGATGGAGGTGGCTGATGCTATTTGTTGATGGAGCCGGTTGATGCCATTTCCTGGTGGAGCTGGTTGATGCTATTTGCTGATGGATCTGGTTGATGCTGTTTGTACATGGAGCGGGTTGATGCTATTTGTTGATTTACCTGTTTGATGCTGTTTGTTGATGGAGCTGGTTGATGCTGTTTGTTGATGCAGCTGGTTGATGCTGTTTGTTGATACAGCAGGATGATGCTGTTTGCTGGTAGAGCTGTTTGATGGTGTTTGTTGATTGAGCTGGTTGATGCTGTTTGTTGATGGAGCTGGTTGATGCTGTTTGTTGATGGAGCTGGTTGATGCTTTTTGCTGATGGAGCTGGTTGATGCTGTTTGTTGATGGAGCTGGTTGATGCTGTTTGTTGATGGAGCTGGTTGATGCTGTTTGTTGATGGAGCTCGTTGATGCTGTTTGTTGATGGAGCTCGTTGATGCTGTTTGCTGATGGAGCTGGTTGATGCTGTTTGTTGATGGAGCTGGTTGATGCTTTTTGCTGATGGAGCTGGTTGATGCTGTTTGTTGATGGAGCTGTTTGATGCTGTTTGTCGATGGCGCTGGGTGATGCTGTTTCTTGATGCAGCTGGAGTGATGCTCTTTGTTAATGGAGTTGTGTCACGGTGTGTGTTGATGCAGTTTTGTTGATGGAGCTGGTTAATGCTGTTTGTTCATGGACCTGGTTGATGCTGTTTGTTGATGGAGCTGGTTGATGCTGTTTGTTGATGGAACTGGTTAATGCTGTTTGTTGATGGAGCTGGTTGATGCTGTTTGTTGATGGACCTGGTTGATGCTGTTTGCTGATAGAGCTGGTTGATGCTGTTTGTTGATGGAGCTGGTTGATGCTGTTTGTTGATGGGGCAGGTTGTTGCTGTTTCTTGATGCAGCTGGAGTGATGCTCTTTGTTGATGGAGCTGTGTAATCTTGCGTGTTGATGGAGCTGGCTGATGCTGTTCGTTGATGGAGCTGGTTGATGCCATTTCCTGGCGGAGCTGGTTGATGTTTGCTGATGGAGGTGGCTGATGCTGTTTGTTGATGGAGCTGGTTGATGACATTTCCTGGTGGAGCTGGTTGATGCTGTTTGCTAATGGATCTGGTTGATGCTGTTTGTTGATGGAGCTGGTTGATGCTGTTTGTTGATGGCGCTGGTTGATGCTTTTGTTGATGGAGATTTGTTGATGCTGTTTGTTGATCGACGTGGTTGATGCTGTTTGTTGATTGAGCTTGTTCATGCTGTTTGTTGATGGAGCTGGTTGATGCTGTTTGCTGATGGAGCTGGTTGATGCTGTTTGTTGATGGAGCTGGTTGTTTGCTGATGGAGGTGGGTGATGATGTTTGTTGATGGAGCTGGTTGATGCTGTTTGTTGATGGAGCTGGTTGATGCTGTTTGTTGATGGAGCTGGTTGATGCTGTTTGTTGATGGAGCTTCATGATGCTGTTTGCTGATGGAGCTGATTAATGCTGTTTGTTGATGGAGCTGGTTGATGCTGTTTGTTGATGCAGCTGGTTGATGCTGTTTGTTGATGGAGCTGGTTGATGCTGTTTGTTGATGGATCATTGTTAATGCTGTTTGTTGATGGACCTGGTTGATGCTGTTTGTTGATGGAGCTGGTTGATGCTGTTTGTTGATGGACCTGGTTGATGCTGTTTGCTCATGGATCTGGTTGATGTTATTTGTTGATGGAGCTGGTTGATGGTATTTGGTGATGGAGCTGGTTGATGCTGTTTGTTGATGGAGCTGGTGGATGCTGTTTGTTGATGGAGCTGGTGGATGCTGTTTGTTGATGGAGCTGGTTGATGCTGTTTGTTGATGGAGCTGGTTGATGCTGTTTGTTGATGGAGCTGGTTGATGTTGTTTGGTGATGGACCTGGTCGATGCTGTTTGTTGATGGAGCTGGTTGATGCTGTTTGTTGATGCAGCTGGTTGCTGTTGTTTGTTGATGGAGCTGGTTGATCCTGTTTGCTGATGGAGCTGGTTGATGTTTTTTGTTGATGGAGCTGGTTGATGGAGCTGGTTGATGTTGTTTGGTGATGGAGCTGCTTGATGCTGTTTGGTGATGGAGCTGGTTGATGCTGTTTGTTCATGGAGCGGGTTGATGCTGTTCGTTGGAGCTGGTTGATGCTGTTTGTTGATGGGGCTGGTTGATGTTGTTTGGTGATGGAGCTGGTCGATGCTGTTTGTTGATGGAGCTGGTTGATGCTGTTTGTTGATGCAGCTGGTTGCTGTTGTTTGTTGATGGAGCTGGTTGATGCTTTTTGCTGATGGAGCTGGTTGATGCTGTTTGTTGATGGAACTGGTTGATGCTGTTTGCTCATGGATCTGGTTGATGTTTTTCGTTGATGGAGCTGGTTGATGGAGCTGGTTGATGTTGTTTGGTGATGGAGCTGCTTGATGCTGTTTGTTGATGGAGCTGGTTGGTGCTGTTTGTTGATGGAGCGGGTTGATGCTGTTCGTTGGAGCTGGTTGATGCTGTTTGTTGATGGAGCTGGTTGATGCTGTTTGTTGATGGAGCTGTTTGATGCTGTTTTGTTGATGGAGCTGGTTGATGCTGTTTGTTGATGGAGCTGGTTGATGCTGTTTGTTGATGGAGCTGGTTGATGCTGTTTGCTGATAGAGCTTGTTGATGCTGTTTGTTGATGGAGCTGGTTGATGCTGTTTGTTGATGGAGCTGGTTGATGCTGTTTTATCATGGATCTGGTTGATGTTATTTGTTGATGGAGCTGTTTGATGCTGTTTGCTGATGCAGCTGGTTGATGCTGTTTGTTGATGTAGCTCGTTGATGCTGTTTGTTGATGGAGCTGGTTGATGCTGTTTGTTGATGGAGCTGGTTGATGCTGTTTGTTGGATGTAAATTGATGGATGTAAATTGATGTTATTTGTTAGTGAGCTGGTTGATCCCGTTTGCTGATGCAGCTGGTTGATGCTTTTTGTTGGTGGAGCTGGTTGATGCTGTTTGTTGATGGAGCTGCTTGATGCTGTTTGTTGATGGAGCTGGTTGATGCTGTTTGTTGCTGGAGCTGGTTGATGCTGTTAGTTGATGGAGCTGGTTGATGCTGTTTGTTGTTAGCGCTGGTTGATGCTGTTTGCTGTTAGAGCTGGTTGATGCTGTTTGTTGATGGGGCTGGTTGATGCCGTTTCCTGATGCAGCTGGTTGATGCTGTTTGCAGATGGAGCTGGTTGATGCCGATCCCTGATGGAGCTGGTTGATGCCGTTTCCTGATGCAGCTGGTTGATGCCGTTACCTGATGCAGTTGGTTGATGCCGTTTGCAGATGGAGCTCGTTGATGCTGTTTGTTGATGGAGCTGGTGGACGCTGTTTGTTGATGGAGCTGGTTGATGCTGTTTGCTGAAGGAACTGGTTGATGCTGTTTGTTGATGGAGCTGGTTGATGCTGTTTGCTGATGGTGCTGGTTGATGCTGTTTGTTGATGGTACTGGTTGATGCTGTTTGTTGATGGCGCTGGTTGATGTTCTTTGTGGATGGCGCTGGTTGATGCTGTTTGTTGATGGAGCTGGTTGATGCTCTTTGTTGATGGAGCTGGTTGATGCTGTTGGTTTATGGAGCTGATTGATGTTGTTTGCTGATGGAGGTGGCTGATGCTGTTTGTTGATGGAGCTGGTTGATGCCATTTCCTGGTGGTGCTGGTTGATGCTGTTTGTTGATGGAGCTGTTTGATGTTGTTTGCTGACTGACCTGGTTGATATCGTTTGGTGATGGATGTGTTTGATGCTGTTTGTTGATGGAGCTGTTTGATGCCGTTTGTTGATGGAGCTGGTTGATGCCGTTTGTTGATTGAGCTGGTTGATGCTATTTGCTAATGGAGCTGGTTGATGCTGTTTGCTGATGGAGCTGGTTGATGCTTTTTCTGATGGAGCTGGTTGATGCTGTTTGTTGATGGAGCTGGTTGATGCTGTTAGTTGAGGGAGCTGGTTGATGCTGTTTGTTGATGGACCTGGTTGATGCTGTTTGTTGATGGAGCTGGTTGATGCTGTTTGTTGATGGAGCTGGTTGATGCTGTTTGCTGATGGAGCTGGTTGATGCTTTTTCTGATGGAGCTGGTTGATGCTGTTTGTTGATGGAGCTGGTTGATGCCGTTTGTTGATGGAGCTGGTTGATGCCATTTCCTGGTGGAGGAGGTTGATGTTGTTTTCTGATGGATCTGGTTGATGCTGTTTGTTGATGGAGCTGGTTGATGCTGTTAGTTGAGGGAGCTGGTTGATGCTGTTTGTTGATGGAGCTGGTTGATGCTGTTTGTTGATGGAGCTGGTTGATGCTGTTTGTTGATGGAGCTGGTTGATGCTGTTTGTTGATGGAGCTGTTTGATGCTGTTTTGTTGATGGAGCTGGTTGATGCTGTTTGTTGATGGAGCTGGTTGATGCTGTTTGTTGATGGAGCTGGTTGATGCTGTTTGCTGATAGAGCTTGTTGATGCTGTTTGTTGATGGAGCTGGTTGATGCTGTTTGTTGATGGAGCTGGTTGATGCTGTTTTATCATGGATCTGGTTGATGTTATTTGTTGATGGAGCTGTTTGATGCTGTTTGCTGATGCAGCTGGTTGATGCTGTTTGTTGATGTAGCTCGTTGATGCTGTTTGTTGATGGAGCTGGTTGATGCTGTTTGTTGATGGAGCTGGTTGATGCTGTTTGTTGGATGTAAATTGATGGATGTAAATTGATGTTATTTGTTGGTGAGCTGGTTGATCCCGTTTGCTGATGCAGCTGGTTGATGCTTTTTGTTGGTGGAGCTGGTTGATGCTGTTTGTTGATGGAGCTGCTTGATGCTGTTTGTTGATGGAGCTGGTTGATGCTGTTTGTTGCTGGAGCTGGTTGATGCTGTTAGTTGATGGAGCTGGTTGATGCTGTTTGTTGTTAGCGCTGGTTGATGCTGTTTGCTGTTAGAGCTGGTTGATGCTGTTTGTTGATGGGGCTGGTTGATGCCGTTTCCTGATGCAGCTGGTTGATGCTGTTTGCAGATGGAGCTGGTTGATGCCGATCCCTGATGGAGCTGGTTGATGCCGTTTCCTGATGCAGCTGGTTGATGCCGTTACCTGATGCAGTTGGTTGATGCCGTTTGCAGATGGAGCTCGTTGATGCTGTTTGTTGATGGAGCTGGTGGACGCTGTTTGTTGATGGAGCTGGTTGATGCTGTTTGCTGAAGGAACTGGTTGATGCTGTTTGTTGATGGAGCTGGTTGATGCTGTTTGCTGATGGTGCTGGTTGATGCTGTTTGTTGATGGTACTGGTTGATGCTGTTTGTTGATGGCGCTGGTTGATGTTCTTTGTGGATGGCGCTGGTTGATGCTGTTTGCTGATAGAGCTTGTTGATGCTGTTTGTTGATGGAGCTGGTTGATGCTGTTTGTTGATGGAGCTGGTTGATGCTGTTTTATCATGGATCTGGTTGATGTTATTTGTTGATGGAGCTGTTTGATGCTGTTTGCTGATGCAGCTGGTTGATGCTGTTTGTTGATGTAGCTCGTTGATGCTGTTTGTTGATGGAGCTGGTTGATGCTGTTTGTTGATGGAGCTGGTTGATGCTGTTTGTTGGATGTAAATTGATGGATGTAAATTGATGTTATTTGTTGGTGAGCTGGTTGATCCCGTTTGCTGATGCAGCTGGTTGATGCTTTTTGTTGGTGGAGCTGGTTGATGCTGTTTGTTGATGCAGCTGGTTGCTGTTGTTTGTTGATGGAGCTGGTTGATGCTTTTTGCTGATGGAGCTGGTTGATGCTGTTTGTTGATGGAACTGGTTGATGCTGTTTGCTCATGGATCTGGTTGATGTTTTTCGTTGATGGAGCTGGTTGATGGAGCTGGTTGATGTTGTTTGGCGATGGAGCTGCTTGATGCTGTTTGTTGATGGAGCTGGTTGGTGCTGTTTGTTGATGGAGCGGGTTGATGCTGTTCGTTGGAGCTGGTTGATGCTGTTTGTTGATGGAGCTGGTTGATGCTGTTTGTTGATGGAGCTGTTTGATGCTGTTTTGTTGATGGAGCTGGTTGATGCTGTTTGTTGATGGAGCTGGTTGATGCTGTTTGTTGATGGAGCTGGTTGATGCTGTTTGCTGATAGAGCTTGTTGATGCTGTTTGTTGATGGAGCTGGTTGATGCTGTTTGTTGATGGAGCTGGTTGATGCTGTTTTATCATGGATCTGGTTGATGTTATTTGTTGATGGAGCTGTTTGATGCTGTTTGCTGATGCAGCTGGTTGATGCTGTTTGTTGATGTAGCTCGTTGATGCTGTTTGTTGATGGAGCTGGTTGATGCTGTTTGTTGATGGAGCTGGTTGATGCTGTTTGTTGGATGTAAATTGATGGATGTAAATTGATGTTATTTGTTGGTGAGCTGGTTGATCCCGTTTGCTGATGCAGCTGGTTGATGCTTTTTGTTGGTGGAGCTGGTTGATGCTGTTTGTTGATGGAGCTGCTTGATGCTGTTTGTTGATGGAGCTGGTTGATGCTGTTTGTTGCTGGAGCTGGTTGATGCTGTTTGTTGATGGAGCTGCTTGATGCTGTTTGTTGATGGAGCTGGTTGATGCTGTTTGTTGATGGGGCTGGTTGATGCCGTTTCCTGATGCAGCTGGTTGATGCTGTTTGCAGATGGAGCTGGTTGATGCCGATCCCTGATGGAGCTGGTTGATGCCGTTTCCTGATGCAGCTGGTTGATGCCGTTACCTGATGCAGTTGGTTGATGCCGTTTGCAGATGGAGCTCGTTGATGCTGTTTGTTGATGGAGCTGGTGGACGCTGTTTGTTGATGGAGCTGGTTGATGCTGTTTGCTGAAGGAACTGGTTGATGCTGTTTGTTGATGGAGCTGGTTGATGCTGTTTGCTGATGGTGCTGGTTGATGCTGTTTGTTGATGGTACTGGTTGATGCTGTTTGTTGATGGAGCTGGTTGATGCTGTTTGTTGATGGTACTGGTTGATGCTGTTTGTTGATGGCGCTGGTTGATGTTCTTTGTGGATGGCGCTGGTTGATGCTGTTTGTTGATGGAGCTGGTTGATGCTGTTTGCTGAAGGAACTGGTTGATGCTGTTTGTTGATGGAGCTGGTTGATGCTGTTTGTTGATGGTACTGGTTGATGCTGTTTGTTGATGGCGCTGGTTGATGTTCTTTGTGGATGGCGCTGGTTGATGCTGTTTGTTGATGGAGCTGGTTGATGCTGTTTGCTGAAGGAACTGGTTGATGCTGTTTGTTGATGGAGCTGGTTGATGCTGTTTGTTGATGGTACTGGTTGATGCTGTTTGTTGATGGCGCTGGTTGATGTTCTTTGTGGATGGCGCTGGTTGATGCTGTTTGTTGATGGAGCTGGTTGATGCTCTTTGTTGATGGAGCTGGTTGATGCTGTTGGTTTATGGAGCTGATTGATGTTGTTTGCTGATGGAGGTGGCTGATGCTGTTTGTTGATGGAGCTGGTTGATGCCATTTCCTGGTGGTGCTGGTTGATGCTGTTTGTTGATGGAGCTGTTTGATGTTGTTTGCTGACTGACCTGGTTGATATCGTTTGGTGATGGATGTGTTTGATGCTGTTTGTTGATGGAGCTGTTTGATGCCGTTTGTTGATGGAGCTGGTTGATGCCGTTTGTTGATTGAGCTGGTTGATGCTATTTGCTAATGGACCTGGTTGTTCCTGTTTGTTGATGGAGCTGGTTGATGCTGTTTGCTGATGGAGCTGGTTGATGCTTTTTCTGATGGAGCTGGTTGATGCTGTTTGTTGATGGAGCTGGTTGATGCTGTTAGTTGAGGGAGCTGGTTGATGCTGTTTGTTGATGGACCTGGTTGATGCTGTTTGTTGATGGAGCTGGTTGATGCTGTTTGTTGATGGAGCTGGTTGATGCTGTTTGCTGATGGAGCTGGTTGATGCTGTTTGTTGATGGAGCTGGTTGATGCTGTTTGTTGATGGAGCTGGTTGATGCTTTTTCTGATGGAGCTGGTTGATGCTGTTTGTTGATGGAGCTGGTTGATGCCGTTTGTTGATGGAGCTGGTTGATGCCATTTCCTGGTGGAGGAGGTTGATGTTGTTTTCTGATGGATCTGGTTGATGCTGTTTGTTGATGGAGCTGGTTGATGCTGTTAGTTGAGGGAGCTGGTTGATGCTGTTTGTTGATGGAGCTGGTTGATGCTGTTTGTTGATGGAGCTGGTTGATGCTGTTTGTTGATGGAGCTGGTTGATGCTGTTTGTTGATGGAGCTGGTTGATGCTGTTTGTTGATGGAGCTGGTTGATGCTGTTTGTTGATGGAGCTGGTTGATGCTGTTTGTTGATGGAGCTGGTTGATGCTGTTTGCTGATAGAGCTGGTTGATGCTGTTTGTTGATGGAGCTGGTTGATGCTGTTTGTTGATGGGGCAGGTTGTTGCTGTTTCTTGATGCAGCTGGAGTGATGCTCTTTGTTGATGGAGCTGTGTAATCTTGCGTGTTGATGGAGCTGGCTGATGCTGTTCGTTGATGGAGCTGGTTGATGCCATTTCCTGGTGGAGCTGGTTGATGTTTGCTGATGGAGGTGGCTGATGCTGTTTGTTGATGGAGCTGGTTGATGACATTTCCTGGTGGAGCTGGTTGATGCTGTTTGCTAATGGATCTGGTTGATGCTGTTTGTTGATGGAGCTGGTTGATGCTGTTTGCTGATGGAGCTGGTTGATGCTGTTTGTTGATGGAGCTGGTTGATGCTGTTTGTTGATGGAGCTGGTTCATGCTGTTTGTTGATGGCGCTGGTTGCTGCTTTTGTTGATGGAGATTTGTTGATGCTGTTTGTTGATCGACGTGGTTGATGCTGTTTGTTGATTGAGCTTGTTCATGCTGTTTGTTGATGGAGCTGGTTGATGCTGTTTGCTGATGGAGCTGGTTGATGCTTTTTGCTGATGGAGCTGGTTGATGCTGTTTGTTGATGGAGCTGGTTGATGCCGTTTGTCGATGGCGCTGGGTGATGCTGTTTCTAGATGCAGCTGGAGTGATGCTCTTTGTTAATGGAGTTGTGTCATGGTGTGTGTTGATGCAGCTGGTTGATGCTGTTTGTTGATGGAGCTGGTTGATGCTGTTTGTTGATGGAGCTGGTTGATGCTGTTTGTTGATGGAGCTGGTTAATGCTGTTTGTTGATGGAGCTGGTTGTTTGCTGATGGAGGTGGGTGATGATGTTTGTTGATGGAGCTGGTTGATGCTGTTTGTTGATGGAGCTGGTTGTTTGCTGATGGAGGTGGGTGATGATGTTTGTTGATGGAGCTGGTTGATGCTGTTTGTTGATGGAGCTGGTTGTTTGCTGATGGAGGTGGGTGATGATGTTTGTTGATGGAGCTGGTTAATGCTGTTTGTTGATGGAGCTGGTTGTTTGCTGATGGAGGTGGGTGATGATGTTTGTTGATGGAGCTGGTTGATGCTGTTTGTTGATGGAGCTGGTTGATGCTGTTTGTTGATGGAGCTGGTTGATGCTGTTTGTTGATGGAGCTGGTTGATGCTGTTTGTTGATGGAGCTGGTTAATGCTGTTTGTTGATGGAGCTGGTTGTTTGCTGATGGAGGTGGGTGATGATGTTTGTTGATGGAGCTGGTTGATGCTGTTTGTTGATGGAGCTGGTTGATGCTGTTTGTTGATGGAGCTGGTTGGTGCTGTTTGTTGATGGAGCTTCATGATGCTGTTTGCTGATGGAGCTGATTAATGCTGTTTGTTGATGGAGCTGGTTGATGCTGTTTGTTGATGCAGCTGGTTGATGCTGTTTGTTGATGGAGCTGGTTGATGCTGTTTGTTGATGGATCATTGTTAATGCTGTTTGTTGATGGACCTGGTTGATGCTGTTTGTTGATGGAGCTGGTTGATGCTGTTTGTTGATGGACCTGGTTGATGCTATTTGCTCATGGATCTGGTTGATGTTATTTGTTGATGGAGCTGGTTGATGGTATTTGGTGATGGAGCTGGTTGATGCTGTTTGTTGATGGAGCTGGTTGATGATGTTTGTTGATGCAGCTGGTTGATGTAGTTTGTTGATGGATCTGGTTGATCCTGTTTGCTGATGGAGCTGGTTGATGCTGTTTGTTGATGTAGCTGGTTGATGCTGTTTGTTGATGGAGCTGGTTGATGCTGTTTGTTGATGGAGCTGGTTGATGCTGTTTGTTGATGGAGCTGGTTGATGCTGTTTGTTGATGGAGCTGGTGGATGCTGTTTGTTGATGGAGCTGGTTGATGCTGTTCGCTGATAGAGCTGGTTGATGCTGTTTGTTGATGGAGCTGGTTGATGCTGTTTGTTGATGGAGCTGGTGGATGCTGTTTGTTGATGGAGCTGGTTGATGCTGTTTGTTGATGGAGCTGGTTGATGCTGTTTGTTGATGGAGCTGGTTGATGTTGTTTGGTGATGGACCTGGTCGATGCTGTTTGTTGATGGAGCTGGTTGATGCTGTTTGTTGACGCAGCTGGTTGCTGTTGTTTGTTGATGGAGCTGGTTGATCCTGTTTGCTGATGGAGCTGGTTGATGCTTTTTGCTGATGGAGCTGGTTGATGCTGTTTGTTGATGGAACTGGTTGATGCTGTTTGCTCATGTATCTGGTTGATGTTTTTTGTTGATGGAGCTGGTTGATGGAGCTGGTTGATGTTGTTTGGTGATGGAGCTGCTTGATGCTGTTTGTTGATGGAGCTGGTTGATGCTGTTTGTTGATGGAGCGGGTTGATGCTGTTCGTTGGAGCTGGTTGATGCTGTTTGTTGATGGAGCTGGTTGATGTTGTTTGGTGATGGAGCTGGTCGATGCTGTTTGTTGATGGAGCTGGTTGATGCTGTTTGTTGATGCAGCTGGTTGCTGTTGTTTGTTGATGGAGCTGGTTGATCCTGTTTGCTGATGGAGCTGGTTGATGCTTTTTGCTGATGGAGCTGGTTGATGCTGTTTGTTGATGGAACTGGTTGATGCTGTTTGGTTTTGGAGCTGCTTGATGCTGTTTGTTGATGGAGCTGGTTGATGCTGTTTGTTGATGGAGCGGGTTGATGCTGTTCGTTGGAGCTGGTTGATGCTGTTTGTTGATGGAGCTGGTTGATGCTGTTTGTTGATGGAGCTGTTTGATGCTGTTTTGTTGATGGAGCTGGTTGATGCTGTTTGTTGATGGAGCTGGTTGATGCTGTTTGTTGATGGAGCTGGTTGATGCTGTTTGCTGATAGAGATGGTTGATGCTGTTTGTTGATGGAGCTGGTTGATACTGTTTGCTCATGGATCTGGTTGATGTTATTTGTTGATGGAGCTGGTTGATGCTGTTTGTTGATGGAGTTTGTTGATGCTGTTTGTTGATGGAGCTGGTTGATGCTATTTGCTGATAAAGCTTGTTGATGCTGTTTGTTGATGGGGCTGGTTGGTGCTGTTTGTTGATGGAGCTTGTTGATGCTGTTTGCTCATGGATCTGGTTGATGTTATTTGTTGATTGAGCTGGTTGATGTTGTTTGGTGATGGAGCTGGTTGATGTTGTTTCTTGATGGAGCTGGTTGATCCTGCTTGCTGATGGAGCTGGTTGATGCTTTTTGCTGATGGAGCTGGTTGATGCTGCTTGTTGATGGAGCTGTATGATGCTTTTTGCTGATGGAGCTGGTTGATGCTGTTTGTTGATGGAGCTGGTTGATGCTGTTTGTTGATGGAGCTGGTTGATGCTGTTTGTTGATGGAGCTGGTTGATGCTGTTTGTTGATGGAGCTGGTTGATGCTGTTTGTTGATGGAGCTGGTTGATGCAGTTTGTTGATATACCTGTTTGATGCTGTTTGTTGATGGAGCTGGTTGATGCTGTTTGTTGATGGGGCTGGTTGGTGCTGTTTGTTGATGGAGCTGGTTGATGCTGTTTGCTCATGGATCTGGTTGATGTTATTTGTTGATGGAGCTGGTTGATGTTGTTTGGTGATGGAGCTGGTTGATGCTGTTTGTTGATGGAGCTGGTTGATGCTGTTTGTTGATGGAGCTGGTTGATGCTTTTTGCTGATGGAGCTGGTTGATGCTGTCCGTTGATGGAGCTGTTTGATGATGTTTGCTGGTGGAGCTGGTTCATGCTGTTTGTTGATGTAGCTGGTTGATGTTGTTTGGTGATGGTACTAGTTGATGCCGTTTGCTGATGGAGCTGGTTGATGCTGTTTGTTGATGGTACTGGTTGATGCTGTTTGTTGATGGAGCTGGTTGATGTTGTTTGTTGATGGAGCCGGTTGATCCTGTTTGCGGACGGAGCTCACTGTTCTCTGGAGCTGTGATTTCGACGAGTGGCTGCCTTTTGGTGAGTGTGCTGCATTATAATTACTGTTTTCGACTGACCTGTAGTTCGGTAGGGTTTTTGTTTATTTTGGTGCTCCGTAGCGGGAGATAGGCGCCGGGGCTGCTGGGAAGGGAACGCGGGAGTATAAAAAGAAGGCCAAGGTCAATAGAGGGCAGCGGAGTCTGGTGGAAAGAAGAGGTAAGAGGTTTGAGGTAAGAGGTAAGAGGTAAGAGGTAAGAGGTAAGAGGTAAGAGGTAAGAGGTAAGAGGTAAGAGGTAAGAGGTAAGAGGTAAGAGGTAAGAGGTAAGAGGTAAGAGGTAAGAGGTAAGAGGTAAGAGGTAAGAGGTAAGAGGTAAGAGGTAAGAGGTAAGGGGTAAGGGGTTTGAGGTAAGGGGTTTGAGGTAAGGGGTTTGAGGTAAGGGGCTTGAGGTAAGGGGCTTGAGGTAAGGGGCTTGAGGTAAGGGGCTTGAGGTAAGGGGCTTGAGGTAAGGGGCTTGAGGTAAGGGGCTTGAGGTAAGGGGCTTGAGGTAAGGGGCTTGAGGTAAGGGGCTTGAGGTAAGGGGCTTGAGGTCACTGGGCTTGAGGTCACTGGGCTTGAGGACACCTTAAAAGGGGACAAACATAATGGCAGTGTCTAGGGTTACAGGTCTTCACTGTGTTCGTTGTCATATGTGGACATTTCTGGAGACAGCACATCTCCCAAAAGCCCACATATGCGGGAAATGTCTAGAGGTGCAGCGATTAAGGGCCCGGGTGAGGCAACTGGAACTGAGGCTGGAGGATATGTTTTTAGTCAGTGAAAATTAGGAAGTAATGGATAGGGACAGTAACACTGAGCAAATACCAGGACCTACGAGGAGAGATGGATGGGTTACAGTTAGGAAGAGCAAAAAGAAAAGGAGTCATGGCACTAGGAATGCCCTGGAGGAATTACCTCGGAATGTCAAGGGTGGGGTGACAGCTGGGGTAGGGAAGGCAAGGGAGGGAGATCGGAAAGTGAAGAGTGCAGGGTGTGAGATAGTGGTGGGGGATGGGAAAGTCAAGGGGATTGACAGATGGTTCTGTGGGCAAAAGCGAGACTCCAGGATGCTAGTCTGCCTCCCTGGAGCAGGGGTACAGGATGTTTCAGACAGGGTAGAGGGAATTCTGAAGGGTGGAAGGACTGAGTCTGATGTGATAGTGCACGTAGCAGAGAAGGATGTAGGAACAAAGTGCAGGGGGGACATACGTAGGCAGTTCAGGGAGTTGGGGCCAGGCTGAAATGTAGGGCCTCCAGGATGGCGTTCTCTGGGCTGCTGCCGGTGCCTGGGGCTAGCAGGGCTAGAAATAATGAAATAATCCAACTAAATGCGTGGTTGAAGGATTGGTGTAGGGCAGAGGGATTTATATTCATAGACCACTGGGAAGTCTTTATGAAAGACGGGCAAATATACAAGAGCGATGGGGTACAGTTAACTGGGAAGGGCATGCATATCTTAGCTGGAAGGTTAGCTGGAGTGTTTCGGCAGGGTTTAAACTAATATGGAGAGTGGGTGGGGAGGTGGATGGAACTGGGATTGGGGATAGGGTAAACCCGGATGGTAGGAAGAAGGATCGGATTGTTCCTGAGGGTCTTTGGTGCATGTGTTTCAATGCCAGTAGTGTGATTGGCAAAACAGATGAACTGAAGGCATTAATGTTCGAAAGGAAGTTGGAAGTGGTGGCGGTGACAGAGACTTGGTTAAAGGAAGGGCAGCACTGGCAGTTGAATGTTCCTGGGTATAAGTGATTCGGGCGAGATAGGGGTGGGTCGCTGAGAGGCGGGGGAGTGACGCTGTTAGTTAAGGATTGCATCATAGCAGTGCAGAGGGAAGGAGGTATGGAGGATATAGGAATCGAGTCGCTATGGGTGGAGTTCAGGAATAGGAAGGGAGATGTTACTATGTTGGGTGTGTACTACAGACCGCCTAACAGCCCGAGGGCTGTGGAAGAAGGGATAAGTAGGGACATTCTAGGTAAGTGCAGGAAGAATAGGGTGGTGGTAGTGGGAGATTTTAATCTCCCCAGGGTAGATTGGAATGTACCGAGGTCAGAGGGTGCTGACGGGGAGGAATTTGTACAGTGTGGAATGGAAGGATCCCTTGAGCAGTACGTGGATAGCCCGACCAGAGACGGGGCTATACTGGACTTGGTTCTGGGGAATGAGCCTGGGCAGGTGGTTGACGTTGAAGTAGGAGAGCATGTGGCTAACAGTGACGACAACTCTGTCTTGGTTCAAGCTATTCTGCCGGGTGCTCCGGTTTCCTCCCACATCCCAAAAATGTGCTTTTAGGCTGATTGGGTAACAAATTGTCCCTATATTGGACCTCCCTGATCCTCACACATTAGGCATAGACTAAAACCATGAATAGGTCACTGACAATGGGACGGCGGCGTGGGCTCGTTGGGCCGAAGGGCCTGCTTCCCGTGCTTTGTTGTTTGGAGCTGGTTCATGCCGTTTGTTGATGGAGCTGGTTCATGCCGTTTGTTGATGGAGCTGGTTGATGCCGTTTGTTGATGGAGCTGGTTGATGCCGTTTGTTGATGGAGCTGGTTGATGCCGTTTGTTGATGGAGCTGGTTGATGCCGTTTGTTGATGGAGCTGGTTGATGCCGTTTGTTGCTGGAGCTGGTTGATGCCGTTTGTTGCTGGAGCTGGTTGATGCCGTTTGTTGATGGAGCTGGTTGATGCCGTTTGTTGATGGAGCTCGTTGATGCCGTTTGTTGATGGAGCTGGTTGATGCCGTTTGTTGATGGAGCTGGTTGATGCCGTTTGTTGATGGAGCTGGTTGATGCCGTTTGCTGATGGAGCTGGTTGATGCTGTTTGCTGATGGAGCTGGTTGATGCTGTTTGCTGATGGAGCTGGTTGATGCTGTTTGCTGATGGAGCTGGTTGATGCTGTTTGCTGATGGAGCTGGTTGATGCTGTTTGCTGATGGAGCTGGTTGATGCTGTTTGCTGATGCAGCTGGTTGATGCTGTTTGCTGATGGAGCTGGTTGATGCTGTTTGCTGATGGAGCTGGTTGATGCTGTTTGCTGATGGAGCTGGTTGATGCTGTTTGCTGATGGAGCTGGTTGATGCTGTTTGCTGATGGAGCTGGTTTATGCTGTTTGCTGATGGAGCTGGTTGATGCTGTTTGTTCATGGAGCTGGTTGATGCTGTTTGTTGATGCAGCTGGTTCATGTTTTTTGTTGATGGAGGTGGTAGATCCTGTTTGCTGATGGAGCTCGTTGATGCTTTTTGCTGATGGAGCTGGTTGATGCTGTTTGCTGATGGAGCTGGTTGATGCTGTTTGCTGATGGAGCTGGTTGATGCTGTTCGCTGATGGAGCTGGTTGATGCTGTTTGGTGATGGAGCTGGTTGATGCTGTTTGCTGATGGAGCTGGTTGATGCTGTTTGTTGATGCAGCTGGTTCATGTTTTTTGTTGATGGAGGTGGTAGATCCTGTTTGCTGATGGAGCTCGTTGATGCTTTTTGCTGATGGAGCTGGTTGATGCTGTTTGCTGATGGAGCTGGTTGATGCTGTTTGCTGATGGAGCTGGTTGATGCTGTTCGCTGATGGAGCTGGTTGATGCTGTTTGGTGATGGAGCTGGTTGATGCTGTTTGCTGATGGAGCTGGTTGATGCTGTTTGTTGATGGAGCTGGTTGATGCTGTTTGTTGATGGAGCTGGTTGATGCTGTTTGTTGATGGAGCTGGTTGATGCTGTTTGCTGATGGAGCTGGTTGATGCTGTTTGATGATGGAGCTGGTTGATGCTGTTTGCTGATGGAGCTGGTTGATGCTGTTTGTTGATGGAGCTGGTTGATGCTGTTTGTTGATGGAGCTGGTTGATGCTGTTTGTTGATGGAGCTGGTTGATGCTGTTTGTTGATGGAGCTGGTTGATGCTGTTTGCTGATGGAGCTGGTTGATGCTGTTTGCTGATGGAGCTGGTTGATGCTGTTTGTTGATGGAGCTGGTTGATGCTGTTTGTTGATGGAGCTGGTTGATGCTGTTTGTTGATGGAGCGGGTTGATGCTGTTTGTTGATGGAGCGGGTTGATGCTGTTTGTTGATGGAGCTGGTTGATGCTGTTTGTTGATGGAGCTGGTTGATGCTGTTTGTTGATGGAGCTGGTTGATGCTGTTTGTTGATGGAGCTGGTTGATGCTGTTTGCTGATGGAGCTGGTTGATGCTGTTTGCTGATGCAGCTGGTTGATGCTGTTTGCTGATGGAGCTGGTTGATGCTGTTTGCTGATGGAGCTGGTTGATGCTGTTTGCTGATGGAGCTGGTTGATGCTGTTTGCTGATGGAGCTGGTTGATGCTGTTTGCTGATGGAGCTGGTTGATGCTGTTTGCTGATGGAGCTGGTTGATGCTGTTTGCTGATGGAGCTGGTTGATGCTGTTTGCTGATGTAGCTGGTTGATGCTGTTGGTTGATGCAGCTGGTTGATGCTGTTGGTTGATGCAGCTGGTTCATGTTTTTTGTTGATGGAGGTGGTAGATCCTGTTTGCTGATGGAGCTGGTTGATGCTGTTTGTTGATGGAGCTGGTTGATGCTGTTTGCTGATGGAGCTGGTTGATGCTGTTTGCTGATGGAGCTGGTTGATGCTGTTTGCTGATGGAGCTGGTTGATGCTGTTTGCTGATGCAGCTGGTTGATGCTGTTTGCTGATGCAGCTGGTTGATGCTGTTTGCTGATGCAGCTGGTTGATGCTGTTTGCTGATGGAGCTGGTTGATGCTGTTTGCTGATGGAGCTGGTTGATGCTGTTTGCTGATGGAGCTGGTTGATGCTGTTTGCTGATGGAGCTGGTTGATGCTGTTTGCTGATGGAGCTGGTTGATGCTGTTTGCTGATGGAGCTGGTTGATGCTGTTTGCTGATGGAGCTGGTTGATGCTGTTTGCTGATGGAGCTGGTTGATGCTGTTTGCTGATGGAGCTGGTTGATGCTGTTTGCTGATGGAGCTGGTTGATGCTGTTTGCTGATGGAGCTGGTTGATGCTGTTTGCTGATGGAGCTGGTTGATGCTGTTTGCTGATGGAGCTGGTTGATGCTGTTTGCTGATGGAGCTGGTTGATGCTGTTTGCTGATGGAGCTGGTTGATGCTGTTTGCTGATGGAGCTGGTTGATGCTGTTTGCTGATGGAGGTGGTTGATGCTGTTTGCTGATGGAGCTGGTTGATGCTGTTTGCTGATGGAGCTGGTTGATGCTGTTTGCTGATGGAGCTGGTTGATGCTGTTTGCTGATGGAGCTGGTTGATGCTGTTTGCTGATGGAGCTGGTTGATGCTGTTTGCTGATGGAGCTGGTTGATGCTGTTTGTTGATGGAGCTGGTTGATGCTGTTTGTTGATGGAGCTGGTTGATGCTGTTTGTTGATGGAGCTGGTTGATGCTGTTTGTTGATGGAGCTGGTTGATGCTGTTTGTTGATGGAGCTGGTTGATGCTGTTTGTTGATGGAGCTGGTTGATGCTGTTTGTTGATGGAGCTGGTTGATGCTGTTTGTTGATGGAGCTGGTTGATGCTGTTTGTTGATGGAGCTGGTTGATGCTGTTTGTTGATGGAGCTGGTTGATGCTGTTTGTTGATGGAGCTGGTTGATGCTGTTTGTTGATGGAGCTGGTGAATGCTGTTTGTTGATGGAGCTAGTTGATGCTGTTTGTTGATGGAGTAGGTTGATGCTGTTTGCTCATGGATCTTGTTGATGTAATTTGTTGATGGCGCTGGTTGATGCTGTTTGTTTATGGAGCTGGTTGATGTTGTTTGCTGAAGCAGGTGGGTGATGCTGTTTGTTGATGGAGCTGGTTGATGCCATTTCCTGTGGAGTTGTATGATGCCGTTTGTTGATCCATCTGGTTGATGCTGTTTGCTCATGGATCTGGTTGATGTAATTTGTTGATGGCGCTGGTTGATGTTTTGTTGATGCAGCTGGTTGATGCTGTTTGTTGATGCCGCAGGTTGATGCTATTTCCTGATAGAACATAGAACATAGAACATTACAGCGCAGAACAGGCCCTTCGGCCCACGATGTTGCGCCGACCAGTTACAAAACAATGACCCACTAGCCTAAACCAATCCCTTTTCATCCATAAACCTATCCACAGATCTTTTAAACGCCCCCAAACTAGGTGCATTTACAACTGCAGCTGATGGAACTGGTTGATGCTGTTTCTTGATGGAGCTGGTTGATGCTGTTTGTTGATGGCGCTGGTTGATGCTGTTTGTTGGTGCAGGTTGTTGCTGTTTCTTGATGCAGCTGGAGTGATGCTCTTTGTTGATGGAGCTGTGTAATGGTGCGTGTTGATGGAGCTGGCTGATGCTGTTCGTTAGTGGAGCTGGTTGATGCTGTTTGTTTATGGAGCTGGTTGATGTTGTTTGCTGAAGGAGGTGGCTGATGCTGTTTGTTGATGGAGCTGGTTGATGCCATTTCCTGTGGAGCTGTATGATGTAGTTTGTTGATGGAGCTGGTTGATGCTGTTTGTTGATGGAGCTGGTTGATGCTGTTTGCTGATGGAGCTGGTTGATGCTGTTTGCTGATGGAGCTGGTTGATGCTGTTTGTTGATGGAGCTGGTTGATGCTGTTTGTTGATGGAGCTGGTTGATGCTGTTTGTTGTTGGAGCTGGTTGATGCTGTTTGTTGATGGAGCTGGTTGATGCTGTTTGTTGATGGAGCTGGTTGATGCTGTTTGTTGATGGAGCTGGTTGATGCTGTTTGTTGATGGAGCTGGTTGATGCTGTTTGTTGATGGAGCTGGTTGATGCTGTTTGTTGATGGAGCTGGTTGATGCTGTTTGTTGATGGAGCTGGTTGATGCTGTTTGTTGATGGAGCTGGTTGATGCTGTTTGTTGATGGAGCTGGTTGATGCTGTTTGTTGATGGAGCTGGTTGATGCTGTTTGTTGATGGAGCTGGTTGATGCTGTTTGTTGATGGAGCTGGTTGATGCTGTTTGTTGATGGAGCTGGTTGATGCTGTTTGTTGATGGAGCTGGTTGATGCTGTTTGTTGATGGAGCTGGTTGATGCTGTTTGTTGATGGAGCTGGTTGATGCTGTTTGTTGATGGAGCTGGTTGATGCTGTTTGTTGATGGAGCTGGTTGATGCTGTTTGTTGATGGAGCTGGTTGATGCTGTTTGTTGATGGAGCTGGTTGATGCTGTTTGTTGATGGAGCTGGTTGATGCTGTTTGTTGATGGAGCTGGTTGATGCTGTTTGTTGATGGAGCTGGTTGATGCTGTTTGTTGATGGAGCTGGTTGATGCTGTTTGTTGATGGAGCTGGTTGATGCTGTTTGTTGATGGAGCTGGTTGATGCTGTTTGTTGATGGAGCTGGTTGATGCTTTTTGCTGATGGAGCTGGTTGATGCTGTCCGTTGATGGAGCTGTTTGATGATGTTTGCTGGTGGAGCTGGTTGATGATGTTTGCTGGTGGAGCTGGTTCATGCTGTTTGCTGGTGGAGCTGGTTCATGCTGTTTGTTGATGTAGCTGGTTGATGTTGTTTGGTGATGGTACTAGTTGATGCCGTTTGCTGATGGAGCTGGTTGATGCTGTTTGTTGATGGTACTGGTTGATGCTGTTTGTTGATGGAGCTGGTTGATGTTGTTTGTTGATGGAGCCGGTTGATCCTGTTTGCGGACGGAGCTCACTGTTCTCTGGAGCTGTGATTTCGACGAGTGGCTGCCTTTTGGTGAGTGTGCTGCATTATAATTACTGTTTTCGACTGACCTGTAGTTCGGTAGGGTTTTTGTTTATTTTGGTGCTCCGTAGCGGGAGATAGGCGCCGGGGCTGCTGGGAAGGGAACGCGGGAGTATAAAAAGAAGGCCAAGGTCAATAGAGGGCAGCGGAGTCTGGTGGAAAGAAGAGGTAAGGGGTTTGAGGTAAGGGGTTTGAGGTAAGGGGTTTGAGGTAAGGGGTTTGAGGTAAGGGGTTTGAGGTAAGGGGTTTGAGGTAAGGGGTTTGAGGTCGCTGGGCTTGAGGTCGCTGGGCTTGAGGTCGCTGGGCTTGAGGTCGCTGGGCTTGAGGTCGCTGGGCTTGAGGTCGCTGGGCTTGAGGTCGCTGGGCTTGAGGTCGCTGGGCTTGAGGTCGCTGGGCTTGAGGTCGCTGGGCTTGAGGTCGCTGGGCTTGAGGTCGCTGGGCTTGAGGTCGCTGGGCTTGAGGTCGCTGGGCTTGAGGTCGCTGGGCTTGAGGTCGCTGGGCTTGAGGTCGCTGGGCTTGAGGTCGCTGGGCTTGAGGTCGCTGGGCTTGAGGTCGCTGGGCTTGAGGTCGCTGGGCTTGAGGGTGCGCAGGCTCGGTAACAGGACTTAATAGGACACCTTAAAAGGGGGCAAACATAATGGCAGCGTCTAGGGTTACAGGTCTTCACTGTGTTCGTTGTCATATGTGGACATTTCTGGAGACAGCACATCTCCCAAAAGCCCACATATGCGGGAAATGTCTAGAGGTGCAGCGATTAAGGGCCCGGGTGAGGCAACTGGAACTGAGGCTGGAGGATATGTTTTTAGTCAGTGAAAATTAGGAAGTAATGGATAGGGACAGTAACACTGAGCAAATACCAGGACCTACGAGGAGAGATGGATGGGTTACAGTTAGGAAGAGCAAAAAGAAAAGGAGTCATGGCACTAGGAATGCCCTGGAGGAATTACCTCGGAATGTCAAGGGTGGGGTGACAGCTGGGGTAGGGAAGGCAAGGGAGGGAGATCGGAAAGTGAAGAGTGCAGGGTGTGAGATAGTGGTGGGGGATGGGAAAGTCAAGGGGATTGACAGATGGTTCTGTGGGCAAAAGCGAGACTCCAGGATGCTAGTCTGCCTCCCTGGAGCAGGGGTACAGGATGTTTCAGACAGGGTAGAGGGAATTTTGAAGGGTGGAAGGACTGAGTCTGATGTGATAGTTAGTGCACGTAGCAGAGAAGGATGTAGGAACAAAGTGCAGGGGGGACATACGTAGGCAGTTCAGGGAGTTGGGGCCAGGCTGAAATGTAGGGCCTCCAGGATGGCGTTCTCTGGGCTGCTGCCGGTGCCTGGGGCTAGCAGGGCTAGAAATAATGAAATAATCCAACTAAATGCGTGGTTGAAGGATTGGTGTAGGGCAGAGGGATTTATATTCATAGACCACTGGGAAGTCTTTATGAAAGACGGGCAAATATACAAGAGCGATGGGGTACAGTTAACTGGGAAGGGCATGCATATCTTAGCTGGAAGGTTAGCTGGAGTGTTTCGGCAGGGTTTAAACTAATATGGAGAGTGGGCGGGGAGGTGGATGGAACTGGGATTGGGGATAGGGTAAACCCGGATGGTAGGAAGAAGGATCGGATTGTTCCTGAGGGTCTTTGGTGCATGTGTTTCAATGCCAGTAGTGTGATTGGCAAAACAGATGAACTGAAGGCATTAATGTTCGAAAGGAAGTTGGAAGTGGTGGCGGTGACAGAGACTTGGTTAAAGGAAGGACAGCACTGGCAGTTGAATGTTCCTGGGTATAAGTAATTCGGGCGAGATAGGGGTGGGTCGCTGAGAGGCGGGGGAGTGACGCTGTTAGTTAAGGATTGCATCATAGCAGTGCAGAGGGAAGGAGGTATGGAGGATATAGGAATCGAGTCGCTATGGGTGGAGTTCAGGAATAGGAAGGGAGATGTTACTATGTTGGGTGTGTACTACAGACCGTCTAACAGCCCGAGGGCTGTGGAAGAAGGGATAAGTAGGGACATTCTAGTTAAGTGCAGGAAGAATAGGGTGGTGGTAGTGGGAGATTTTAATCTCCCCGGGGTAGATTGGAATGTACCGAGGTCAGAGGGTGCTGACGGGGAGGAATTTGTGCAGTGTGGAATGGAAGGATCCCTTGAGCAGTACGTGGATAGACCGACCAGGGAGGGGGCTATACTGGACTTGGTTCTGGGGAATGAGCCTGGGCAGGTGGTTGACGTTGAAGTAAGAGAGCATGTGGCTAACAGTGACCACAACTCTGTCTTGGTTCAAGCTATTCCGCCGGGTGCTCCGGTTTCCTCCCACATCCCAAAAATGTGCTTTTAGGCTGATTGGGTAACAAATTGTCCCTATATTGGACCTCCCTGATCCTCACACATTAGGCATAGATTAAAACCATGAATAGGTCACTGACAATGGGACGGCGGCGTGGGCTCGTTGGGCCGAAGGGCCTGCTTCCCGTGCTTTGTTGTTTGGAGCTGGTTCATGCCGTTTGTTGATGGAGCTGGTTGATGCTGTTTGTTGATGGAGCTGGTGGATGCTGTTTGTTGATGGAGCTGGTGGATGCTGTTTGTTGATGGAGCTGGTGGATGCTGTTTGTTGATGGAGCTGGTTGATGCTGTTTGTTGATGGAGCTGGTTGATGCTGTTTGTTGATGGAGCTGGTTGATGCTGTTTGTTGATGGAGCTGGTTGATGCTGTTTGTTGATGGAGCTGGTTGATGCTGTTTGTTGATGGAGCTGGTTGATGCTGTTTGTTGATGGAGCTGGTTGATGCTGTTTGTTGATGGAGCTGGTTGATGCTGTTTGTTGATGGAGCTGGTTGATGCTGTTTGTTGATGGAGCTGGTTGATGCTGTTTGTTGATGGAGCTGGTTGATGCTGTTTGGTGATGGAGCTGGTTGATGTTGGTTGTTGATGGAGCTGGTTGATGTTTGGTAATGGAGCTGGTTGATGTTCTTTGCTGAAGGAGGTGGCTGATGCTGTTTGTTGATGGAGCTGGTTGATGCTGTTTGTTGATGGAGCGCGTTGATGCTGTTTGTTGATGGAGCAGTTTGATGCTCTTTGATGGAGCTGGTTGATGCTATTTGTTGATGGAGCTGGTTGATGCTGTTTGTTGATTTACCTGTTTGATGCTGTTTGTTGATGGAGCTGGTTGATGCTTTTTATTGATGGAGCTGGTTGATGCTGTTTGCTCATGGATCTGGTTGATATTTGTTGATGGAGCTGGTTGATGTTGTTTGGTGATGGAGCTGGTTGATGCTGTTTGCTCATGGATCTGGTTGATGTTATTTGTTGATGGCGCTGGTTGATGCTGTTTGTTGATGGAGCTGGTTGATGTTTGGTAATGGAGCTGGTTGATGTTCTTTGCTGAAGGAGGTGGCTGATGCTGTTTGTTGATGGAGCTGTTTGATGCTGTTTTGTTGATGGAGCTGGTTGATGCTTTTTATTGATGGAGCTGGTTGATGCTGTTTGCTCATGGATCTGGTTGATATTTGTTGATTGAGCTGGTTGATGTTGTTTGGTGATGGAGCTGGTTGATGCTGTTTGCTCATGGATCTGGTTGATGTTATTTGTTGATGGCGCTGGTTGATGCTGTTTGTTGATGGAGCTGGTTGATGTTGTTTGGTAATGGAGCTGGTTGATGTTGTTTGCTGAAGGAGGTGGCTGATGCTGTTTGTTGGTGGAGCTGGTTGATGCTGTATGCTGTTGGAGCTGGTTGATGTTGTTTGCTGATGGAGCTGGTTGATGTTGTTTGTTGATGGAGCTGGTTGATGCTGTTTGTTGATGGAGCTGGTTGATGCTGTTTGTTGATGGAGCTGGTTGATGCTGTTTCTTGATGGAGCTGGTTGATGCTGTTTGTTGATGGACGTGGTTGATGCTGTTTGTTGATGCAGCTGGTTGATGCCATATCCTGTGGAGCTGGTTGATGCTGTTTGTTGATGGAGCTGGTTGATGCAGTTTGTTGATGGAGCTGGTTGATGGTGTTTGTTGATGGAGCTGGTTGATGCTGTTTGTTGATGGAGCTGGTTGATGCTGTTTGTTGATGGAGCTGGTTGATGCTGTTTGTTGATGGAGCTGGTTGATGCTGTTTGTTGATGGAGCTGGTTGATGCTGTTTGTTGATGGAGCTGGTTGATGCTGTTTGTTGATGGAGCTGGTTGATGCTGTTTGTTGATGGAGCTGGGTGATGCTGTTTGTTGATGGAGCTGGGTGATGCTGTTTGTTGATGGAGCTGGTTGATGCTGTTTGTTGATGGAGCTGGTTGATGCTGTTTGCTCATGGATCTGGTTGATGTAATTTGTTGATGGCGCTGGTTGATGTTGTTTGTTGATGCAGCTGGTTGATGCTGTTTGTTGATGCCGCAGGTTGATGCTGTTTGTTGATGGAGCTGGTTGATGCTGTTTTGTTGATGGAGCTGGTTGATGCTATTTGTCGATGGAACTGGTTGATGCTGTTTGTTGATGGAGCTGGTTGATGCTATTTCCTGATGGAAAAGGTTGATGCTGTTTCTTGATGGAGCTGGTTGATGCAGTTTGTTGATGGCGCTGGTTGATGCTTTTGTTGATGGAGCTTTGTTGATGCTGTTTGTTGATGGACGTGGTTGATGCTGTTTGTTGATGCAGCTGGTTGATGCCATTTCCTGTGGAGCTGCATGATGCAGTTTGTTGATGCATCTGGTTGATGCTGTTTGTTGATGGAGTGGGTTGATGCTGTTTGTTGATTTACCTGTTTGATGCTGTTTGTTGATGGAGCTGTTTGATGCTGTTTGTTGATGGAGCTGTTTGATGCTGTTTGTTGATGGAGCTGGTTGATGCTGTTTGTTGATGGAGCTGGTTGATGCTGTTTGTTGATGGAGCTGGTTGATGCTGTTTGTTGATGGAGCTGGTTGATGCTGTTTGTTGATGGAGCTGGTTGATGCTGTTTGTTGATGGAGCTGGTTGATGCTGTTTGTCGATGGAACTGGTTGGTGCTGTTTGTCGATGAAGCTGGTTGATGCTGTTTGTTGATGGAGCTGGGTGATGCTGTTTGTTGATGGAGCTGGGTGATGCTGTTTGTTGATGGAGCTGGGTGATGCTGTTTGTTGATGGAGCTGGTTGATGCTGTTTGTTGATGGAGCTGTTTGATGCTGTTTGTTGATGGAGCTGTTTGATGCTGTTTGTTGATGGAGCTGGTTGATGCTGTTTGTTGATGGAGCTGGTTGATGCTGTTTGTTGATGGAGCTGGTTGATGCTGTTTGTTGATGGAGCTGGTTGATGCTGTTTGTTGATGGAGCTGGTTGATGCTGTTTGTTGATGGAGCTGGTTGATGCTGTTTGTTGATGGAGCTGGTTGATGCTGTTTGTTGATGGAGCTGGTTGATGCTGTTTGTTGATGGACCTGGTTGATGCTGTTTGTTGATGGAGCTGGTTGATGCTGTTTGTTGATGGAGCTGGTTGATGCTGTTTGTTGATGGAGCTGTTTGATGCTGTTTGTTGATGGAGCTGGTTGATGCTGTTTGTTGATTGAGCTGGTTGATGCTGTTTGTTGATGGAGCTGGTTGATGCTGTTTTGTTGATGGAGCTGGTTGATGCTGTTTTGTTGATGGAGCTGGTTGATGCTTTTTATTGATGGAGCTGGTTGATGCTGTTTGCTCATGGATCTGGTTGATATTTGTTGATGGAGCTGGTTGATGTTTGGTGATGGAGCTGGTTGATGCTGTTTGCTGATGGAGCTGGTTGATGCTGTTTGCTGATGGAGCTGGTTGATGCTGTTTGCTGATGGAGCTGGTTGATGCTGTTTGTTGATGGAGCTGGGTGATGCTGTTTGTTGATGGAGCTGGGTGATGCTGTTTGTTGATGGAGCTGGGTGATGCTGTTTGTTGATGGAGCTGGGTGATGCTGTTTGTTGATGGAGCTGGATGATGCTGTTTGTTGATGGAGCTGGTTGATGTAATTTGTTGATGGCGCTGGTTGATGCTGTTTGTTGATGCCGCAGGTTGATGCTATTTCCTGATGGAACTGGTTGATGATGTTTCTTGATGGAGCTGGTTGATGCTTTGTTGATGCTGTTTGTTGATGGACGTGGTTGATGCTGTTTGTTGATGCAGCTGGTTGATGCCATATCCTGTGGAGCTGTATGATGCCGTTTGTTGATTTACCTGTTTGATGCTGTTTGTTGATTTACCTGGTTGATGCTGTTTTGTTGATGGAGCTGGTTGATGCTATTTGTCGATGGAACTGGTTGATGCTGTTTGTTGATGGAGCTGGTTGATGCTATTTCCTGATGGAAAAGGTTGATGCTGTTTCTTGATGGAGCTGGTTGATGCAGTTTGTTGATGGAGCTGGTTGATGCTGTTTGTTGATGGAGCTGGTTGATGCTGTTTGTTGATGGAGCTGGTTGATGCTGTTTGCTGATGGATCTGGTTGATGTAATTTGTTGATGGCGCTGGTTGATGTTGTTTGTTGATGGAGCTGGTTGATGCAGTTTGTTGATGGCGCTGGTTGATGCTTTTGTTGATGGAGCTTTGTTGATGCTGTTTGTTGATGCAGCTGGTTGATGCCATTTCCTGTGGAGCTGCATGATGCAGTTTGTTGATGCATCTGGTTGATGCTGTTTGTTGATGGAGCGGGTTGATGCTGTTTGTTGATTTACCTGTTTGATGCTGTTTGTTGATGGAGCTGGTTGATGCTGTTTGTTGATGGAGCTGGGTGATGCTGTTTGTTGATGGAGCTGGTTGATGCTGTTTGTTGATGGAGCTGGTTGATGCTGTTTGTTGATGGAGCTGGTTGATGCTGTTTGTTGATGGAGCTGGTTGATGCTGTTTGTTGATGGAGCTGGTTGATGCTGTTTAATGATGGAGCTGGTTGATGCTGTTTGTTGATGGAGCTGGTTGATGCTGTTTGTTGATGGAGCTGGTTGATGCTGTTTGTCGATGGAACTGGTTGATGCTGTTTGTCGATGAAGCTGGTTGATGCTGTTTGTTGATGGAGCTGGTTGATGCTGTTTGCTGATGGAGCTGGTTGATGCTGTTTGATGATGGAGCTGGTTGATGCTGTTTGCTGATGGAGCTGGTTGATGCTGTTTGTTGATGGAGCTGGTTGATGCTGTTTGTTGATGGAGCTGGTTGATGCTGTTTGTTGATGGAGCTGGTTGATGCTGTTTGCTGATGGAGCTGGTTGATGCTGTTTGTTGATGGAGCTGGTTGATGCTGTTTGTTGATGGAGCTGGTTGATGCTGTTTGTTGATGGAGCTGGTTGATGCTGTTTGTTGATGGAGCTGGTTGATGCTCTTTGTTGATGGAGCGGGTTGATGCTGTTTGTTGATGGAGCGGGTTGATGCTGTTTGTTGATGGAGCTGGTTGATGCTGTTTGTTGATGGAGCTGGTTGATGCTGTTTGTTGATGGAGCTGGTTGATGCTGTTTGCTGATGGAGCTGGTTGATGCTGTTTGCTGATGCAGCTGGTTGATGCTGTTTGCTGATGCAGCTGGTTGATGCTGTTTGCTGATGGAGCTGGTTGATGCTGTTTGCTGATGGAGCTGGTTGATGCTGTTTGCTGATGGAGCTGGTTGATGCTGTTTGCTGATGGAGCTGGTTGATGCTGTTTGCTGATGGAGCTGGTTGATGCTGTTTGCTGATGGAGCTGGTTGATGCTGTTTGCTGATGGAGCTGGTTGATGCTGTTTGCTGATGTAGCTGGTTGATGCTGTTGGTTGATGCAGCTGGTTGATGCTGTTGGTTGATGCAGCTGGTTCATGTTTTTTGTTGATGGAGGTGGTAGATCCTGTTTGCTGATGGAGCTGGTTGATGCTGTTTGTTGATGGAGCTGGTTGATGCTGTTTGCTGATGGAGCTGGTTGATGCTGTTTGCTGATGGAGCTGGTTGATGCTGTTTGCTGATGGAGCTGGTTGATGCTGTTTGCTGATGCAGCTGGTTGATGCTGTTTGCTGATGCAGCTGGTTGATGCTGTTTGCTGATGCAGCTGGTTGATGCTGTTTGCTGATGGAGCTGGTTGATGCTGTTTGCTGATGGAGCTGGTTGATGCTGTTTGCTGATGGAGCTGGTTGATGCTGTTTGCTGATGGAGCTGGTTGATGCTGTTTGCTGATGGAGCTGGTTGATGCTGTTTGCTGATGGAGCTGGTTGATGCTGTTTGCTGATGGAGCTGGTTGATGCTGTTTGCTGATGGAGCTGGTTGATGCTGTTTGCTGATGGAGCTGGTTGATGCTGTTTGCTGATGGAGCTGGTTGATGCTGTTTGCTGATGGAGCTGGTTGATGCTGTTTGCTGATGGAGCTGGTTGATGCTGTTTGCTGATGGAGCTGGTTGATGCTGTTTGCTGATGGAGCTGGTTGATGCTGTTTGCTGATGGAGCTGGTTGATGCTGTTTGCTGATGGAGCTGGTTGATGCTGTTTGCTGATGGAGCTGGTTGATGCTGTTTGCTGATGGAGCTGGTTGATGCTGTTTGCTGATGGAGCTGGTTGATGCTGTTTGCTGATGGAGCTGGTTGATGCTGTTTGTTGATGGAGCTGGTTGATGCTGTTTGTTGATGGAGCTGGTTGATGCTGTTTGTTGATGGAGCTGGTTGATGCTGTTTGTTGATGGAGCTGGTTGATGCTGTTTGTTGATGGAGCTGGTTGATGCTGTTTGTTGATGGAGCTGGTTGATGCTGTTTGTTGATGGAGCTGGTTGATGCTGTTTGTTGATGGAGCTGGTTGATGCTGTTTGTTGATGGAGCTGGTTGATGCTGTTTGTTGATGGAGCTGGTTGATGCTGTTTGTTGATGGAGCTGGTTGATGCTGTTTGTTGATGGAGCTGGTTGATGCTGTTTGTTGATGGAGCTGGTTGATGCTGTTTGTTGATGGAGCTGGTTGATGCTGTTTGTTGATGGAGCTGGTTGATGCTGTTTGTTGATGGAGCTGGTTGATGCTGTTTGTTGATGGAGCTGGTTGATGCTGTTTGTTGATGGAGCTGGTTGATGCTGTTTGTTGATGGAGCTGGTGAATGCTGTTTGCTCATGGATCTTGTTGATGTAATTTGTTGATGGCGCTGGTTGATGCTGTTTGTTTATGGAGCTGGTTGATGTTGTTTGCTGAAGCAGGTGGGTGATGCTTTTGTTGATGGAGCTGGTTGATGCCATTTCCTGTGGAGTTGTATGATGCCGTTTGTTGATCCATCTGGTTGATGCTGTTTGCTCATGGATCTGGTTGATGTAATTTGTTGATGGCGCTGGTTGATGTTTTGTTGATGCAGCTGGTTGATGCTGTTTGTTGATGCCGCAGGTTGATGCTATTTCCTGATAGAACATAGAACATAGAACATTACAGCGCAGAACAGGCCCTTCGGCCCACGATGTTGCGCCGACCAGTTACAAAACAATGACCCACTAGCCTAAACCAATCCCTTTTCATCCATAAACCTATCCACAGATCTTTTAAACGCCCCCAAACTAGGTGCATTTACAACTGCAGCTGATGGAACTGGTTGATGCTGTTTCTTGATGGAGCTGGTTGATGCTGTTTGTTGATGGCGCTGGTTGATGCTGTTTGTTGGTGCAGGTTGTTGCTGTTTCTTGATGCAGCTGGAGTGATGCTCTTTGTTGATGGAGCTGTGTAATGGTGCGTGTTGATGGAGCTGGCTGATGCTGTTCGTTAGTGGAGCTGGTTGATGCTGTTTGTTTATGGAGCTGGTTGATGTTGTTTGCTGAAGGAGGTGGCTGATGCTGTTTGTTGATGGAGCTGGTTGATGCCATTTCCTGTGGAGCTGTATGATGTAGTTTGTTGATGGAGCTGGTTGATGCTGTTTGTTGATGGAGCTGGTTGATGCTGTTTGCTGATGGAGCTGGTTGATGCTGTTTGCTGATGGAGCTGGTTGATGCTGTTTGTTGATGGAGCTGGTTGATGCTGTTTGTTGATGGAGCTGGTTGATGCTGTTTGTTGTTGGAGCTGGTTGATGCTGTTTGTTGATGGAGCTGGTTGATGCTGTTTGTTGATGGAGCTGGTTGATGCTGTTTGTTGATGGAGCTGGTTGATGCTGTTTGTTGATGGAGCTGGTTGATGCTGTTTGTTGATGGAGCTGGTTGATGCTGTTTGTTGATGGAGCTGGTTGATGCTGTTTGTTGATGGAGCTGGTTGATGCTGTTTGTTGATGGAGCTGGTTGATGCTGTTTGTTGATGGAGCTGGTTGATGCTGTTTGTTGATGGAGCTGGTTGATGCTGTTTGTTGATGGAGCTGGTTGATGCTGTTTGTTGATGGAGCTGGTTGATGCTGTTTGTTGATGGAGCTGGTTGATGCTGTTTGTTGATGGAGCTGGTTGATGCTGTTTGTTGATGGAGCTGGTTGATGCTGTTTGTTGATGGAGCTGGTTGATGCTGTTTGTTGATGGAGCTGGTTGATGCTGTTTGTTGATGGAGCTGGTTGATGCTGTTTGTTGATGGAGCTGGTTGATGCTGTTTGTTGATGGAGCTGGTTGATGCTGTTTGTTGATGGAGCTGGTTGATGCTGTTTGTTGATGGAGCTGGTTGATGCTGTTTGTTGATGGAGCTGGTTGATGCTGTTTGTTGATGGAGCTGGTTGATGCTGTTTGTTGATGGAGCTGGTTGATGCTGTTTGTTGATGGAGCTGGTTGATGCTGTTTGTTGATGGAGCTGGTTGATGCTGTTTGTTGATGGAGCTGGTTGATGCTTTTTGCTGATGGAGCTGGTTGATGCTGTCCGTTGATGGAGCTGTTTGATGATGTTTGCTGGTGGAGCTGGTTGATGATGTTTGCTGGTGGAGCTGGTTCATGCTGTTTGCTGGTGGAGCTGGTTCATGCTGTTTGTTGATGTAGCTGGTTGATGTTGTTTGGTGATGGTACTAGTTGATGCCGTTTGCTGATGGAGCTGGTTGATGCTGTTTGTTGATGGTACTGGTTGATGCTGTTTGTTGATGGAGCTGGTTGATGTTGTTTGTTGATGGAGCCGGTTGATCCTGTTTGCGGACGGAGCTCACTGTTCTCTGGAGCTGTGATTTCGACGAGTGGCTGCCTTTTGGTGAGTGTGCTGCATTATAATTACTGTTTTCGACTGACCTGTAGTTCGGTAGGGTTTTTGTTTATTTTGGTGCTCCGTAGCGGGAGATAGGCGCCGGGGCTGCTGGGAAGGGAACGCGGGAGTATAAAAAGAAGGCCAAGGTCAATAGAGGGCAGCGGAGTCTGGTGGAAAGAAGAGGTAAGGGGTTTGAGGTAAGGGGTTTGAGGTAAGGGGTTTGAGGTAAGGGGTTTGAGGTAAGGGGTTTGAGGTAAGGGGTTTGAGGTAAGGGGTTTGAGGTAAGGGGTTTGAGGTAAGGGGTTTGAGGTCGCTGGGCTTGAGGTCGCTGGGCTTGAGGTCGCTGGGCTTGAGGTCGCTGGGCTTGAGGTCGCTGGGCTTGAGGTCGCTGGGCTTGAGGTCGCTGGGCTTGAGGTCGCTGGGCTTGAGGTCGCTGGGCTTGAGGTCGCTGGGCTTGAGGTCGCTGGGCTTGAGGTCGCTGGGCTTGAGGTCGCTGGGCTTGAGGTCGCTGGGCTTGAGGTCGCTGGGCTTGAGGTCGCTGGGCTTGAGGTCGCTGGGCTTGAGGTCGCTGGGCTTGAGGTCGCTGGGCTTGAGGTCGCTGGGCTTGAGGTCGCTGGGCTTGAGGTCGCTGGGCTTGAGGTCGCTGGGCTTGAGGTCGCTGGGCTTGAGGGTGCGCAGGCTCGGTAACAGGACTTAATAGGACACCTTAAAAGGGGGCAAACATAATGGCAGCGTCTAGGGTTACAGGTCTTCACTGTGTTCGTTGTCATATGTGGACATTTCTGGAGACAGCACATCTCCCAAAAGCCCACATATGCGGGAAATGTCTAGAGGTGCAGCGATTAAGGGCCCGGGTGAGGCAACTGGAACTGAGGCTGGAGGATATGTTTTTAGTCAGTGAAAATTAGGAAGTAATGGATAGGGACAGTAACACTGAGCAAATACCAGGACCTACGAGGAGAGATGGATGGGTTACAGTTAGGAAGAGCAAAAAGAAAAGGAGTCATGGCACTAGGAATGCCCTGGAGGAATTACCTCGGAATGTCAAGGGTGGGGTGACAGCTGGGGTAGGGAAGGCAAGGGAGGGAGATCGGAAAGTGAAGAGTGCAGGGTGTGAGATAGTGGTGGGGGATGGGAAAGTCAAGGGGATTGACAGATGGTTCTGTGGGCAAAAGCGAGACTCCAGGATGCTAGTCTGCCTCCCTGGAGCAGGGGTACAGGATGTTTCAGACAGGGTAGAGGGAATTTTGAAGGGTGGAAGGACTGAGTCTGATGTGATAGTTAGTGCACGTAGCAGAGAAGGATGTAGGAACAAAGTGCAGGGGGGACATACGTAGGCAGTTCAGGGAGTTGGGGCCAGGCTGAAATGTAGGGCCTCCAGGATGGCGTTCTCTGGGCTGCTGCCGGTGCCTGGGGCTAGCAGGGCTAGAAATAATGAAATAATCCAACTAAATGCGTGGTTGAAGGATTGGTGTAGGGCAGAGGGATTTATATTCATAGACCACTGGGAAGTCTTTATGAAAGACGGGCAAATATACAAGAGCGATGGGGTACAGTTAACTGGGAAGGGCATGCATATCTTAGCTGGAAGGTTAGCTGGAGTGTTTCGGCAGGGTTTAAACTAATATGGAGAGTGGGTGGGGAGGTGGATGGAACTGGGATTGGGGATAGGGTAAACCCGGATGGTAGGAAGAAGGATCGGATTGTTCCTGAGGGTCTTTGGTGCATGTGTTTCAATGCCAGTAGTGTGATTGGCAAAACAGATGAACTGAAGGCATTAATGTTCGAAAGGAAGTTGGAAGTGGTGGCGGTGACAGAGACTTGGTTAAAGGAAGGACAGCACTGGCAGTTGAATGTTCCTGGGTATAAGTAATTCGGGCGAGATAGGGGTGGGTCGCTGAGAGGCGGGGGAGTGACGCTGTTAGTTAAGGATTGCATCATAGCAGTGCAGAGGGAAGGAGGTATGGAGGATATAGGAATCGAGTCGCTATGGGTGGAGTTCAGGAATAGGAAGGGAGATGTTACTATGTTGGGTGTGTACTACAGACCGTCTAACAGCCCGAGGGCTGTGGAAGAAGGGATAAGTAGGGACATTCTAGTTAAGTGCAGGAAGAATAGGGTGGTGGTAGTGGGAGATTTTAATCTCCCCGGGGTAGATTGGAATGTACCGAGGTCAGAGGGTGCTGACGGGGAGGAATTTGTGCAGTGTGGAATGGAAGGATCCCTTGAGCAGTACGTGGATAGACCGACCAGGGAGGGGGCTATACTGGACTTGGTTCTGGGGAATGAGCCTGGGCAGGTGGTTGACGTTGAAGTAAGAGAGCATGTGGCTAACAGTGACCACAACTCTGTCTTGGTTCAAGCTATTCCGCCGGGTGCTCCGGTTTCCTCCCACATCCCAAAAATGTGCTTTTAGGCTGATTGGGTAACAAATTGTCCCTATATTGGACCTCCCTGATCCTCACACATTAGGCATAGACTAAAACCATGAATAGGTCACTGACAATGGGACGGCGGCGTGGGCTCGTTGGGCCGAAGGGCCTGCTTCCCGTGCTTTGTTGTTTGGAGCTGGTTCATGCCGTTTGTTGATGGAGCTGGTTGATGCTGTTTGTTGATGGAGCTGGTGGATGCTGTTTGTTGATGGAGCTGGTGGATGCTGTTTGTTGATGGAGCTGGTTGATGCTGTTTGTTGATGGAGCTGGTTGATGCTGTTTGTTGATGGAGCTGGTTGATGCTGTTTGTTGATGGAGCTGGTTGATGCTGTTTGTTGATGGAGCTGGTTGATGCTGTTTGTTGATGGAGCTGGTTGATGCTGTTTGTTGATGGAGCTGGTTGATGCTGTTTGTTGATGGAGCTGGTTGATGCTGTTTGTTGATGGAGCTGGTTGATGCTGTTTGTTGATGGAGCTGGTTGATGCTGTTTGTTGATGGAGCTGGTTGATGCTGTTTGTTGATGGAGCTGGTTGATGCTGTTTGTTGATGGAGCTGGTTGAT
Organism: Prionace glauca; assembly: GCA_037974335.1. Classification (NCBI taxonomy): domain Eukaryota; kingdom Metazoa; phylum Chordata; class Chondrichthyes; order Carcharhiniformes; family Carcharhinidae; genus Prionace; species Prionace glauca. The sequence goes on from CM075759.1 coordinate 29,913,526, forward strand.
GCTGTTTGTTGATGGAGCTGGTTGATGCTGTTTGTTGATGGAGCTGGTTGATGCTGTTTGTTGATGGAGCTGGTTGATGCTGTTTGTTGATGGAGCTGGTTGATGCTGTTTGTTGATGGAGCTGGTTGATGCTGTTTGTTGATGGAGCTGGTTGATGCTGTTTGTTGATGGAGCTGGTTGATGCTGTTTGTTGATGGAGCTGGTTGATGCTGTTTGTTGATGGAGCTGGTTGATGCTGTTTGTTGATGGAGCTGGTTGATGCTGTTTGTTGATGGAGCTGGTTGATGCTGTTTGTTGATGGAGCTGGTTGATGCTGTTTGTTGATGGAGCTGGTTGATGCTGTTTGTTGATGGAGCTGGTTGATGCTGTTTGTTGATGGAGCTGGTTGATGCTGTTTGTTGATGGAGCTGGTTGATGCTGTTTGTTGATGGAGCTGGTTGATGCTGTTTGTTGATGGAGCTGGTTGATGTTATTTGTTGATGGAGCTGGTTAATGTTGTTTGGTGATGGAGCTGGTTGATGTTGGTTGTTGATGGAGCTGGTTGATGTTTGGTAATGGAGCTGGTTGATGTTCTTTGCTGAAGGAGGTGGCTGATGCTGTTTGTTGATGGAGCTGGTTGATGCTGTTTGTTGATGGAGCGCGTTGATGCTGTTTGTTGATGGAGCAGTTTGATGCTCTTTGATGGAGCTGGTTGATGCTATTTGTTGATGGAGCTGGTTGATGCTGTTTGTTGATTTACCTGTTTGATGCTGTTTGTTGATGGAGCTGGTTGATGCTTTTTATTGATGGAGCTGGTTGATGCTGTTTGCTCATGGATCTGGTTGATATTTGTTGATGGAGCTGGTTGATGTTGTTTGGTGATGGAGCTGGTTGATGCTGTTTGCTCATGGATCTGGTTGATGTTATTTGTTGATGGCGCTGGTTGATGCTGTTTGTTGATGGAGCTGGTTGATGTTTGGTAATGGAGCTGGTTGATGTTCTTTGCTGAAGGAGGTGGCTGATGCTGTTTGTTGATGGAGCTGTTTGATGCTGTTTTGTTGATGGAGCTGGTTGATGCTTTTTATTGATGGAGCTGGTTGATGCTGTTTGCTCATGGATCTGGTTGATATTTGTTGATGGAGCTGGTTGATGTTGTTTGGTGATGGAGCTGGTTGATGCTGTTTGCTCATGGATCTGGTTGATGTTATTTGTTGATGGCGCTGGTTGATGCTGTTTGTTGATGGAGCTGGTTGATGTTGTTTGGTAATGGAGCTGGTTGATGTTGTTTGCTGAAGGAGGTGGCTGATGCTGTTTGTTGGTGGAGCTGGTTGATGCTGTATGCTGTTGGAGCTGGTTGATGTTGTTTGCTGATGGAGCTGGTTGATGATGTTTGCTGATGGAGCTGGTTGATGCTGTTTGTTGATGGAGCTGGTTGATGCTGTTTGTTGATGGAGCTGGTTGATGCTGTTTCTTGATGGAGCTGGTTGATGCTGTTTGTTGATGGACGTGGTTGATGCTGTTTGTTGATGCAGCTGGTTGATGCCATATCCTGTGGAGCTGGTTGATGCTGTTTGTTGATGGAGCTGGTTGATGCTGTTTTGTTGATGGAGCTGGTTGATGCTATTTGTCGATGGAACTGGTTGATGCTGTTTGTTGATGGAGCTGGTTGATGCTGTTTGTTGATGGAGCTGGTTGATGCTGTTTGTTGATGGAGCTGGTTGATGCTGTTTGTTGATGGAGCTGGTTGATGCTGTTTGTTGATGGAGCTGGTTGATGCTGTTTGTTGATGGAGCTGGTTGATGCTGTTTGTTGATGGAGCTGGGTGATGCTGTTTGTTGATGGAGCTGGGTGATGCTGTTTGTTGATGGAGCTGGTTGATGCTGTTTGTTGATGGAGCTGGTTGATGCTGTTTGTTGATGGAGTAGGTTGATGCTGTTTGCTCATGGATCTGGTTGATGTAATTTGTTGATGGCGCTGGTTGATGTTGTTTGTTGATGCAGCTGGTTGATGCTGTTTGTTGATGCCGCAGGTTGATGCTGTTTGTTGATGGAGCTGGTTGATGCTGTTTTGTTGATGGAGCTGGTTGATGCTATTTGTCGATGGAACTGGTTGATGCTGTTTGTTGATGGAGCTGGTTGATGCTATTTCCTGATGGAAAAGGTTGATGCTGTTTCTTGATGGAGCTGGTTGATGCAGTTTGTTGATGGCGCTGGTTGATGCTTTTGTTGATGGAGCTTTGTTGATGCTGTTTGTTGATGGACGTGGTTGATGCTGTTTGTTGATGCAGCTGGTTGATGCCATTTCCTGTGGAGCTGCATGATGCAGTTTGTTGATGCATCTGGTTGATGCTGTTTGTTGATGGAGTGGGTTGATGCTGTTTGTTGATTTACCTGTTTGATGCTGTTTGTTGATGGAGCTGTTTGATGCTGTTTGTTGATGGAGCTGTTTGATGCTGTTTGTTGATGGAGCTGGTTGATGCTGTTTGTTGATGGAGCTGGTTGATGCTGTTTGTTGATCGAGCTGGTTGATGCTGTTTGTTGATGGAGCTGGTTGATGCTGTTTGTTGATGGAGCTGGTTGATGCTGTTTGTTGATGGAGCTGGTTGATGCTGTTTGTTGATGGAGCTGGTTGATGCTGTTTGTTGATGGAGCTGGTTGATGCTGTTTGTCGATGGAACTGGTTGGTGCTGTTTGTCGATGAAGCTGGTTGATGCTGTTTGTTGATGGAGCTGGGTGATGCTGTTTGTTGATGGAGCTGGGTGATGCTGTTTGTTGATGGAGCTGGGTGATGCTGTTTGTTGATGGAGCTGGTTGATGCTGTTTGTTGATGGAGCTGTTTGATGCTGTTTGTTGATGGAGCTGTTTGATGCTGTTTGTTGATGGAGCTGTTTGATGCTGTTTGTTGATGGAGCTGTTTGATGCTGTTTGTTGATGGAGCTGGTTGATGCTGTTTGTTGATGGAGCTGGTTGATGCTGTTTGTTGATGGAGCTGGTTGATGCTGTTTGTTGATGGAGCTGGTTGATGCTGTTTGTTGATGGAGCTGGTTGATGCTGTTTGTTGATGGAGCTGGTTGATGCTGTTTGTTGATGGACCTGGTTGATGCTGTTTGTTGATGGAGCTGGTTGATGCTGTTTGTTGATGGAGCTGGTTGATGCTGTTTGTTGATGGAGCTGTTTGATGCTGTTTGTTGATGGAGCTGGTTGATGCTGTTTGTTGATTGAGCTGGTTGATGCTGTTTGTTGATGGAGCTGGTTGATGCTGTTTTGTTGATGGAGCTGGTTGATGCTGTTTTGTTGATGGAGCTGGTTGATGCTTTTTATTGATGGAGCTGGTTGATGCTGTTTGCTCATGGATCTGGTTGATATTTGTTGATGGAGCTGGTTGATGTTTGGTGATGGAGCTGGTTGATGCTGTTTGCTGATGGAGCTGGTTGATGCTGTTTGCTGATGGAGCTGGTTGATGCTGTTTGCTGATGGAGCTGGTTGATGCTGTTTGTTGATGGAGCTGGTTGATGCTGTTTGTTGATGGAGCTGGGTGATGCTGTTTGTTGATGGAGCTGGGTGATGCTGTTTGTTGATGGAGCTGGGTGATGCTGTTTGTTGATGGAGCTGGATGATGCTGTTTGTTGATGGAGCTGGTTGATGTAATTTGTTGATGGCGCTGGTTGATGCTGTTTGTTGATGCCGCAGGTTGATGCTATTTCCTGATGGAACTGGTTGATGATGTTTCTTGATGGAGCTGGTTGATGCTTTGTTGATGCTGTTTGTTGATGGACGTGGTTGATGCTGTTTGTTGATGCAGCTGGTTGATGCCATATCCTGTGGAGCTGTATGATGCCGTTTGTTGATTTACCTGTTTGATGCTGTTTGTTGATTTACCTGGTTGATGCTGTTTTGTTGATGGAGCTGGTTGATGCTATTTGTCGATGGAACTGGTTGATGCTGTTTGTTGATGGAGCTGGTTGATGCTATTTCCTGATGGAAAAGGTTGATGCTGTTTCTTGATGGAGCTGGTTGATGCAGTTTGTTGATGGAGCTGGTTGATGCTGTTTGTTGATGGAGCTGGTTGATGCTGTTTGTTGATGGAGCTGGTTGATGCTGTTTGCTGATGGATCTGGTTGATGTAATTTGTTGATGGCGCTGGTTGATGTTGTTTGTTGATGGAGCTGGTTGATGCAGTTTGTTGATGGCGCTGGTTGATGCTTTTGTTGATGGAGCTTTGTTGATGCTGTTTGTTGATGCAGCTGGTTGATGCCATTTCCTGTGGAGCTGCATGATGCAGTTTGTTGATGCATCTGGTTGATGCTGTTTGTTGATGGAGCGGGTTGATGCTGTTTGTTGATTTACCTGTTTGATGCTGTTTGTTGATGGAGCTGGTTGATGCTGTTTGTTGATGGAGCTGGTTGATGCTGTTTGTTGATGGAGCTGGTTGATGCTGTTTGTTGATGGAGCTGGTTGATGCTGTTTGTTGATGGAGCTGGTTGATGCTGTTTGTTGATGGAGCTGGTTGATGCTGTTTGTTGATGGAGCTGGTTGATGCTGTTTGTTGATGGAGCTGGTTGATGCTGTTTAATGATGGAGCTGGTTGATGCTGTTTGTTGATGGAGCTGGTTGATGCTGTTTGTTGATGGAGCTGGTTGATGCTGTTTGTCGATGGAACTGGTTGGTGCTGTTTGTCGATGAAGCTGGTTGATGCTGTTTGTTGATGGAGCTGGGTGATGCTGTTTGTTGATGGAGCTGGGTGATGCTGTTTGTTGATGGAGCTGGATGATGCTGTTTGTTGATGGAGCTGGTTGATGCTGTTTGTTGATGGAGCTGGTTGATGCTGTTTGTTGATGGAGTAGGTTGATGCTGTTTGCTCATGGATCTGGTTGATGTAATTTGTTGATGGCGCTGGTTGATGCTGTTTGTTGATGCCGCAGGTTGATGCTATTTCCTGATGGAACTGGTTGATGCTGTTTCTTGATGGAGCTGGTTGATGCCATATCTTGTGGAGCTGTATGATGCCGTTTGTTGATTTACCTGTTTGATGCTGTTTGTTGATTTACCTGGTTGATGCTGTTTTGTTGATGGAGCTGGTTGATGCTATTTGTCGATGGGACTGGTTGATGCTGTTTGTTGATGGAGCTGGTTGATGCTATTTCCTGATGGAAAAGGTTGATGCTGTTTCTTGATGGAGCTGGTTGATGCAGTTTGTTGATGGAGCTGGTTGATGCAGTTTGTTGATGGAGCTGGTTGATGCTGTTTGTTGATGGAGCTGGTTGATGCTGTTTGTTGATGGAGCTGGTTGATGCTGTTTGTTGATGGAGCTGGTTGATGCTGTTTGTTGATGGAGCTGGTTGATGTTGTTTGTTGATGGAGCTGGTTGATGCTGTTTGTTGATGGAGCTGGTTGATGCTGTTTGTTGATGGAGCTGGTTGATGCTGTTTGTTGATGGAGCTGGTTGATGCTGTTTGTTGATGGAGCTGGTTGATGCTGTTTGTTGATGGAGCTGGTTGATGCTGTTTGATGATGGAGCTGGTTGATGCTGTTTGTTGATGGAGCTGGTTGATGCTGTTTGTTGATGGAGCTGGTTGATGCTGTTTGTCGATGGAACTGGTTGGTGCTGTTTGTCGATGAAGCTGGTTGATGCTGTTTGTCGATGGAGCTGGTTGATGCTGTTTGTTGATGCAGCTGGTTGATGCCATATCCTGTGGAGCTGTATGATGCCGTTTGTTGATTTACCTGTTTGATGCTGTTTGTTGATTTACCTGGTTGATGCTGTTTTGTTGATGGAGCTGGTTGATGCTATTTGTCGATGGGACTGGTTGATGCTGTTTGTTGATGGAGCTGGTTGATGCTATTTCCTGATGGAAAAGGTTGATGCTGTTTCTTGATGGAGCTGGTTGATGCAGTTTGTTGATGGAGCTGGTTGATGCTGTTTGTTGATGGAGCTGGTTGATGCTGTTTGTTGATGGAGCTGGTTGATGCTGTTTGTTGATGGAGCTGGTTGATGCTGTTTGTTGATGGAGCTGGTTGATGTTGTTTGTTGATGGAGCTGGTTGATGCTGTTTGTTGATGGAGCTGGTTGATGCTGTTTGTTGATGGAGCTGGTTGATGCTGTTTGTTGATGGAGCTGGTTGATGCTGTTTGTTGATGGAGCTGGTTGATGCTGTTTGTTGATGGAGCTGGTTGATGCTGTTTGATGATGGAGCTGGTTGATGCTGTTTGTTGATGGAGCTGGTTGATGCTGTTTGTCGATGGAACTGGTTGGTGCTGTTTGTCGATGAAGCTGGTTGATGCTGTTTGTTGATGGAGCTGGTTGATGCTGTTTGTTGATGGAGCTGGTTGATGCTGTTTGTTGATGGAGCTGGTTGATGCTGTTTGTTGATGGAGCTGGTTGATGCTGTTTGTTGATGGTGCTGGTTGATGCTGTTTGTTGATGGCGCTGGTTGATGCTTTTGTTGATGGAGCTGGTTGATGCCATATCCTGTGGAGCTGTATGATGCCGTTTGTTGATTTACCTGTTTGATGCTGTTTGTTGGACGTGGTTGATGCTGTTTGTTGATGCAGCTGGTTGATGCCATATCCTGTGGAGCTGTATGATGCCGTTTGTTGATTTACCTGTTTGATGCTGTTTGTTGATGGAGCTGGTTGATGCTGTTTTGTTGATGGAGCTGGTTGATGCTATTTGTCGATGGAACTGGTTGGTGCTGTTTGTCGATGGAGCTGGTTGATGCTGTTTGTTGATGGAGCTGTTTGATGCTGTTTGTTGATGGAGCTGATTGATGCTGTTTGTTGATGGAGCTGGTTGATGCTGTTTGTTGATGGAGCTGATTGCTGCTGTTTGTTGATGGAGCTGGTTGCTGCTGTTTGTTGATGGAGCTGGTTGCTGCTGTTTGTTGATGGAGCTGGTTGCTGCTGTTTGTTGATGGAGCTGGTTGCTGCTGTTTGTTGATGGAGCTGGTTGATGCTGTTTGTTGATGGAGCTGGTTGATGCTGTTTGTTGATGGAGCTGGTTGATGCTGTTTGTTGATGGAGCTGGTTGATGCTGTTTGTTGATGGAGCTGGTTGATGCTGTTTGTTGATGGAGCTGGTTGATGCTGTTTGTTGATGGAGCTGGTTGATGCTGTTTGTTGATGGAGCTGGTTGATGCTGTTTGTTGATGGAGCTGGTTGATGCTGTTTGTTGATGGAGCTGGTTGATGCTGTTTGTTGATGGAGCTGGTTGATGCTGTTTGTTGATGGAGCTGGTTGATGCTGTTTGTTGATGGAGCTGGTTGATGCTGTTTGTTGATGGAGCTGGTTGATGCTGTTTGTTGATGGAGCTGGTTGATGCTGTTTGTTGACGGAACTGGTTGATGCTGTTTGTTGATGGAGCTGGTTGATGCTGTTTGTTGACGGAGCTGGTTGATGCTGTTTGTTGACGGAGCTGGTTGATGCTGTTTGTTGACGGAGCTGGTTGATGCTGTTTGGTGACGGAGCTGGTTGATGCTGTTTGGTGACGGAGCTGGTTGATGCTGTTTGTTGATGGAGCTGGTTGATGCTGTTTGTTGATGGAGCTGGTTGATGCTGTTTGTTGATGGAGCTGGTTGATGCTGTTTGTTGATGGAGCTGGTTGATGCTGTTTGTTGATGGAGCTGGTTGATGCTGTTTGTTGATGGAGCTGGTTGATGCTGTTTGTTGATGGAGCTGGTTGATGCTGTTTGTTGATGGAGCTGGTTGATGCTGTTGATGGAGCTGGTTGATGCTGTTTGTTGATGGAGCTGGTTGATGCTGTTTGTTGATGGAGCTGGTTGATGCTGTTTGTTGATGGACGTGGTTGATGCTGTTTGTTGATGCAGCTGGTTGGTGCCATTTCCTGTGGAGCTGTATGATGCAGTTTGTTGATGCATCTGGTTGATGCTGTTTGTTGATGGAGCGGGTTGATGCTGTTTGTTGATTTACCTGTTTGATGCTGTTTGTTGATGGAGCTGGTTGATGCTGTTTGTTGATGGAGCTGGTTGATGCTGTTTGTTGATGGAGCTGGTTGATGCTGTTTGTTGATTTACCTGTTTGATGCTGTTTGTTGATGGAGCTGGTTGATGCTGTTTGTTGATGGAGCTGGTTGATGCTGTTTGCTGATGGAGCTGGTTGATGCTGTTTGCTGATGGAGCTGGTTGATGCTGTTTGCTGATGGAGCTGGTTGATGCTGTTTGTTGATGGACGAGGTTGATGCTGTTTGTTGATGCAGCTGGTTGATGCCATATCCTGTGGAGCTGTATGATGCCGTTTGTTGATTTACCTGTTTGATGCTGTTTGTTGATTTACCTGGTTGATGCTGTTTTGTTGATGGAGCTGGTTGATGCTATTTGTCGATGGAACTGGTTGATTCTGTTTGTTGATGGAGCTGGTTGATGCTATTTCCTGATGGAAAAGGTTGATGCTGTTTCTTGATGGAGCTGGTTGATGCAGTTTGTTGATGGAGCTGGTTGATGCTGTTTGTTGATGGAGCTGGTTGATGCTGTTTGTTGATGGAGCTGGTTGATGCTGTTTCTTGATGGAGCTGGTTGATGCAGTTTGTTGATGGAGCTGGTTGATGCTGTTTGTTGATGGAGCTGGTTGATGCTGTTTGTTGATGGAGCTGGTTGATGCTGTTTGTTGATGGAGCTGGTTGATGCTGTTTGTTGATGGAGCTGGTTGATGTTGTTTGTTGATGGAGCTGGTTGATGCTGTTTGTTGATGGAGCTGGTTGATGCTGTTTGTTGATGGAGCTGGTTGATGCTGTTTGTTGATGGAGCTGGTTGATGCTGTTTGTTGATGGAGCTGGGTGATGCTGTTTGTTGATGGAGCTGGGTGATGCTGTTTGTTGATGGAGCTGGTTGATGCTGTTTGTTGATGGAGCTGGTTGATGCTGTTTGTTGATGGAGTAGGTTGATGCTGTTTGCTCATGGATCTGGTTGATGTAATTTGTTGATGGCGCTGGTTGATGTTGTTTGTTGATGGAGCTGGTTGATGCAGTTTGTTGATGGCGCTGGTTGATGCTTTTGTTGATGGAGCTTTGTTGATGCTGTTTGTTGATGGACGTGGTTGATGCTGTTTGTTGATGGAGCTGGTTGATGCTGTTTGTTGATGGAGCTGGTTGATGCTGTTTGTTGATGGAGCTGGTTGATGCTGTTTGTTGATGGAGCTGGTTGATGCTGTTTGTTGATGGAGCGGGTTGATGCTGTTTGTTGATTTACCTGTTTGATGCTGTTTGTTGATGGAGCTGGTTGATGCTGTTTGTTGATGGAGCTGGTTGATGCTGTTTGTTGATGGAGCTGGTTGATGCTGTTTGTTGATGGAGCTGGTTGATGCTGTTTGTTGATGGAGCTGGTTGATGCTGTTTGTTGATGGAGCTGGTTGATGCTGTTTGTTGATGGAGCTGGTTGATGCTGTTTGTTGATGGAGCTGGTTGATGCTGTTTGTTGATGGAGCTGGTTGATGCTGTTTGATGATGGAGCTGGTTGATGCTGTTTGTTGATGGAGCTGGTTGATGCTGTTTGTTGATGGAGCTGGTTGATGCTGTTTGTCGATGGAACTGGTTGGTGCTGTTTGTCGATGAAGCTGGTTGATGCTGTTTGTTGATGGAGCTGGGTGATGCTGTTTGTTGATGGAGCTGGGTGATGCTGTTTGTTGATGGAGCTGGATGATGCTGTTTGTTGATGGAGCTGGTTGATGCTGTTTGTTGATGGAGCTGGTTGATGCTGTTTGTTGATGGAGTAGGTTGATGCTGTTTGCTCATGGATCTGGTTGATGTAATTTGTTGATGGCGCTGGTTGATGCTGTTTGTTGATGCCGCAGGTTGATGCTATTTCCTGATGGAACTGGTTGATGCTGTTTCTTGATGGAGCTGGTTGATGCCATATCCTGTGGAGCTGTATGATGCCGTTTGTTGATTTACCTGTTTGATGCTGTTTGTTGATTTACCTGGTTGATGCTGTTTTGTTGATGGAGCTGGTTGATGCTATTTGTCGATGGGACTGGTTGATGCTGTTTGTTGATGGAGCTGGTTGATGCTATTTCCTGATGGAAAAGGTTGATGCTGTTTCTTGATGGAGCTGGTTGATGCAGTTTGTTGATGGAGCTGGTTGATGCTGTTTGTTGATGGAGCTGGTTGATGCTGTTTGTTGATGGAGCTGGTTGATGCTGTTTGTTGATGGAGCTGGTTGATGCTGTTTGTTGATGGAGCTGGTTGATGCTGTTTGTTGATGGAGCTGGTTGATGCTGTTTGTTGATGGAGCTGGTTGATGCTGTTTGTTGATGGAGCTGGTTGATGCTGTTTGTTGATGGAGCTGGTTGATGCTGTTTGTTGATGGAGCTGGTTGATGCTGTTTGTTGATGGAGCTGGTTGATGCTGTTTGATGATGGAGCTGGTTGATGCTGTTTGTTGATGGAGCTGGTTGATGCTGTTTGTCGATGGAACTGGTTGGTGCTGTTTGTCGATGAAGCTGGTTGATGCTGTTTGTTGATGGAGCTGGTTGATGCTGTTTGTTGATGCAGCTGGTTGATGCCATATCCTGTGGAGCTGTATGATGCCGTTTGTTGATTTACCTGTTTGATGCTGTTTGTTGATTTACCTGGTTGATGCTGTTTTGTTGATGGAGCTGGTTGATGCTATTTGTCGATGGGACTGGTTGATGCTGTTTGTTGATCGAGTTGGTTGATGCTATTTCATGATGGAAAAGGTTGATGCTGTTTCTTGATGGAGCTGGTTGATGCAGTTTGTTGATGGAGCTGGTTGATGCTGTTTGTTGATGGAGCTGGTTGATGCTGTTTGTTGATGGAGCTGGTTGATGCTGTTTGTTGATGGAGCTGGTTGATGCTGTTTGTTGATGGAGCTGGTTGATGTTGTTTGTTGATGGAGCTGGTTGATGCTGTTTGTTGATGGAGCTGGTTGATGCTGTTTGTTGATGGAGCTGGTTGATGCTGTTTGTTGATGGAGCTGGTTGATGCTGTTTATTGATGGAGCTGGTTGATGCTGTTTGTTGATGGAGCTGGTTGATGCTGTTTGATGATGGAGCTGGTTGATGCTGTTTGTTGATGGAGCTGGTTGATGCTGTTTGTCGATGGAACTGGTTGGTGCTGTTTGTCGATGAAGCTTGTTGATGCTGTTTGTCGATGGAGCTGGTTGATGCTGTTTGTTGATGGAGCTGGTTGATGCTGTTTGTTGATGGAGCTGGTTGATGCTGTTTGTTGATGGAGCTGGTTGATGCTGTTTGTTGATGGTGCTGGTTGATGCTGTTTGTTGATGGAGCTGGTTGATGCTTTTGTTGATGGAGCTGGTTGATGCCATATCCTGTGGAGCTGTATGATGCCGTTTGTTGATTTACCTGTTTGATGCTGTTTGTTGGACGTGGTTGATGCTGTTTGTTGATGCAGCTGGTTGATGCCATATCCTGTGGAGCTGTATGATGCCGTTTGTTGATTTACCTGTTTGATGCTGTTTGTTGATGGAGCTGGTTGATGCTGTTTTGTTGATGGAGCTGGTTGATGCTATTTGTCGATGGAACTGGTTGGTGCTGTTTGTCGATGGAGCTGGTTGATGCTGTTTGTTGATGGAGCTGTTTGATGCTGTTTGTTGATGGAGCTGATTGATGCTGTTTGTTGATGGAGCTGGTTGATGCTGTTTGTTGATGGAGCTGGTTGCTGCTGTTTGTTGATGGAGCTGGTTGCTGCTGTTTGTTGATGGAGCTGGTTGCTGCTGTTTGTTGATGGAGCTGGTTGCTGCTGTTTGTTGATGGAGCTGGTTGCTGCTGTTTGTTGATGGAGCTGGTTGCTGCTGTTTGTTGATGGAGCTGGTTGCTGCTGTTTGTTGATGGAGCTGGTTGCTGCTGTTTGTTGATGGAGCTGGTTGCTGCTGTTTGTTGATGGAGCTGGTTGCTGCTGTTTGTTGATGGAGCTGGTTGATGCTGTTTGTTGATGGAGCTGGTTGATGCTGTTTGTTGATGGAGCTGGTTGATGCTGTTTGTTGATGGAGCTGGTTGATGCTGTTTGTTGATGGAGCTGGTTGATGCTGTTTGTTGATGGAGCTGGTTGATGCTGTTTGTTGATGGAGCTGGTTGATGCTGTTTGTTGATGGAGCTGGTTGATGCTGTTTGTTGATGGAGCTGGTTGATGCTGTTTGTTGATGGAGCTGGTTGATGCTGTTTGTTGATGGAGCTGGTTGATGCTGTTTGTTGATGGAGCTGGTTGATGCTGTTTGTTGATGGAGCTGGTTGATGCTGTTTGTTGATGGAGCTGGTTGATGCTGTTTGTTGATGGAGCTGGTTGATGCTGTTTGTTGATGGAGCTGGTTGATGCTGTTTGTTGATGGAGCTGGTTGATGCTGTTTGTTGACGGAGCTGGTTGATGCTGTTTGTTGACGGAGCTGGTTGATGCTGTTTGTTGACGGAGCTGGTTGATGCTGTTTGTTGATGGAGCTGGTTGATGCTGTTTGGTGATGGAGCTGGTTGATGCTGTTTGTTGATGGAGCTGGTTGATGCTGTTTGTTGATGGAGCTGGTTGATGCTGTTTGTTGATGGAGCTGGTTGATGCTGTTTGTTGATGGAGCTGGTTGATGCTGTTTGTTGATGGAGCTGGTTGATGCTGTTTGTTGATGGAGCTGGTTGATGCTGTTTGTTGATGGAGCTGGTTGATGCTGTTGATGGAGCTGGTTGATGCTGTTTGTTGATGGAGCTGGTTGATGCTGTTTGTTGATGGAGCTGGTTGATGCTGTTTGTTGATGGAGCTGGTTGATGCTGTTTGTTGATGGAGCTGGTTGATGCTGTTTGTTGATGGAGCTGGTTGATGCTGTTTGTTGATGGAGCTGGTTGATGCTATTTGTTGATGGCGCTGGTTGATGCTTTTGTTGATGGAGCTTTGTTGATGCTGTTTGTTGATGGACGTGGTTGATGCTGTTTGTTGATGCAGCTGGTTGATGCCATTTCCTGTGGAGCTGTATGATGCAGTTTGTTGATGCATCTGGTTGATGCTGTTTGTTGATGGAGCGGGTTGATGCTGTTTGTTGATTTACCTGTTTGATGCTGTTTGTTGATGGAGCTGGTTGATGCTGTTTGTTGATTTACCTGTTTGATGCTGTTTGTTGATGGAGCTGGTTGATGCTGTTTGTTGATTTACCTGTTTGATGCTGTTTGTTGATGGAGCTGGTTGATGCTGTTTGTTGATGGAGCTGGTTGATGCTGTTTGTTGATGGAGCTGGTTGATGCTGTTTGCTGATGGAGCTGGTTGATGCTGTTTGTTGATGGAGCTGGTTGATGCTGTTTGTTGATGGAGCTGGTTGATGCTGTTTGTTGATGGTGCTGGTTGATGCTGTTTGTTGATGGTGCTGGTTGATGCTGTTTGTTGATGGCGCTGGTTGATGCTTTTGTTGATGGAGCTGGTTGATGCCATATCCTGTGGAGCTGTATGATGCCGTTTGTTGATTTACCTGTTTGATGCTGTTTGTTGATGGACGTGGTTGATGCTGTTTGTTGATGCAGCTGGTTGATGCCATATCCTGTGGAGCTGTATGATGCCGTTTGTTGATTTACCTGTTTGATGCTGTTTGTTGATGGAGCTGGTTGATGCTGTTTTGTTGATGGAGCTGGTTGATGCTATTTGTCGATGGAACTGGTTGGTGCTGTTTGTCGATGGAGCTGGTTGATGCTGTTTGTTGATGGAGCTGGTTGATGCTGTTTGTTGATGGAGCTGATTGATGCTGTTTGTTGATGGAGCTGGTTGCTGCTGTTTGTTGATGGAGCTGGTTGCTGCTGTTTGTTGATGGAGCTGGTTGCTGCTGTTTGTTGATGGAGCTGGTTGCTGCTGTTTGTTGATGGAGCTGGTTGCTGCTGTTTGTTCATGGAGCTGGTTGATGCTGTTTGTTGATGGAGCTGGTTGATGCTGTTTGTTGATGGAGCTGGTTGATGCTGTTTGTTGATGGAGCTGGTTGATGCTGTTTGTTGATGGAGCTGGTTGATGGTGTTTGTTGATGGAGCTGGTTGATGCTGTTTGTTGATGGAGCTGGTTGATGCTGTTTGTTGATGGAGCTGGTTGATGCTGTTTGTTGATGGAGCTGGTTGATGCTGTTTGTTGATGGAGCTGGTTGATGCTGTTTGTTGATGGAGCTGGTTGATGCTGTTTGTTGATGGAGCTGGTTGATGCTGTTTGCTGATGGAGCTGGTTGATGCTGTTTGGTGATGGAGCTGGTTGCTGCTGTTTGTTGATGGAGCTGGTTGCTGCTGTTTGTTGATGGAGCTGGTTGATGCTGTTTGTTGATGGAGCTGGTTGATGCTGTTTGTTGATGGAGCTGGTTGATGCTGTTTGTTGATGGAGCTGGTTGATGCTGTTTGTTGATGGAGCTGGTTGATGCTGTTTGTTGATGGAGCTGGTTGATGCTGTTTGTTGATGGAGCTGGTTGATGCTGTTTGTTGACGGAGCTGGTTGATGCTGTTTGTTGACGGAGCTGGTTGATGCTGTTTGTTGACGGAGCTGGTTGATGCTGTTTGTTGAAGGAGCTGGTTGATGCTGTTTGGTGATGGAGCTGGTTGATGCTGTTTGTTGATGGAGCTGGTTGATGCTGTTTGTTGATGGAGCTGGTTGATGCTGTTTGTTGATGGAGCTGGTTGATGCTGTTTGTTGATGGAGCTGGTTGATGCTGTTTGTTGATGGAGCTGGTTGATGCTGTTTGTTGATGGAGCTGGTTGATGCTGTTTGTTGATGGAGCTGGTTGATGCTGTTGATGGAGCTGGTTGATGCTGTTTGTTGATGGAGCTGGTTGATGCTGTTTGTTGATGGAGCTGGTTGATGCTGTTTGTTGATGGAGCTGGTTGATGCTGTTTGTTGATGGAGCTGGTTGATGCTGTTTGTTGATGGAGCTGGTTGATGCTGTTTGTTGATGGAGCTGGTTGATGCTATTTGTTGATGGCGCTGGTTGATGCTTTTGTTGATGGAGCTTTGTTGATGCTGTTTGTTGATGGACGTGGTTGATGCTGTTTGTTGATGCAGCTGGTTGATGCCATTTCCTGTGGAGCTGTATGATGCAGTTTGTTGATGCATCTGGTTGATGCTGTTTGTTGATGGAGCGGGTTGATGCTGTTTGTTGATTTACCTGTTTGATGCTGTTTGTTGATGGAGCTGGTTGATGCTGTTTGTTGATTTACCTGTTTGATGCTGTTTGTTGATGGAGCTGGTTGATGCTGTTTGTTGATTTACCTGTTTGATGCTGTTTGTTGATGGAGCTGGTTGATGCTGTTTGTTGATGGAGCTGGTTGATGCTGTTTGTTGATGGAGCTGGTTGATGCTGTTTGCTGATGGAGCTGGTTGATGCTGTTTGTTGATGGAGCTGGTTGATGCTGTTTGTTGATGGAGCTGGTTGATGCTGTTTGTTGATGGTGCTGGTTGATGCTGTTTGTTGATGGTGCTGGTTGATGCTGTTTGTTGATGGCGCTGGTTGATGCTTTTGTTGATGGAGCTGGTTGATGCCATATCCTGTGGAGCTGTATGATGCCGTTTGTTGATTTACCTGTTTGATGCTGTTTGTTGATGGACGTGGTTGATGCTGTTTGTTGATGCAGCTGGTTGATGCCATATCCTGTGGAGCTGTATGATGCCGTTTGTTGATTTACCTGTTTGATGCTGTTTGTTGATGGAGCTGGTTGATGCTGTTTTGTTGATGGAGCTGGTTGATGCTATTTGTCGATGGAACTGGTTGGTGCTGTTTGTCGATGGAGCTGGTTGATGCTGTTTGTTGATGGAGCTGGTTGATGCTGTTTGTTGATGGAGCTGATTGATGCTGTTTGTTGATGGAGCTGGTTGCTGCTGTTTGTTGATGGAGCTGGTTGCTGCTGTTTGTTGATGGAGCTGGTTGCTGCTGTTTGTTGATGGAGCTGGTTGCTGCTGTTTGTTGATGGAGCTGGTTGCTGCTGTTTGTTGATGGAGCTGGTTGATGCTGTTTGTTGATGGAGCTGGTTGATGCTGTTTGTTGATGGAGCTGGTTGATGCTGTTTGTTGATGGAGCTGGTTGATGCTGTTTGTTGATGGAGCTGGTTGATGCTGTTTGTTGATGGAGCTGGTTGATGCTGTTTGTTGATGGAGCTGGTTCATGCTGTTTGCTGGTGGAGCTGGTTCATGCTGTTTGTTGATGTAGCTGGTTGATGTTGTTTGGTGATGGTACTAGTTGATGCCGTTTGCTGATGGAGCTGGTTGATGCTGTTTGTTGATGGTACTGGTTGATGCTGTTTGTTGATGGAGCTGGTTGATGTTGTTTGTTGATGGAGCCGGTTGATCCTGTTTGCGGACGGAGCTCACTGTTCTCTGGAGCTGTGATTTCGACGAGTGGCTGCCTTTTGGTGAGTGTGCTGCATTATAATTACTGTTTTCGACTGACCTGTAGTTCGGTAGGGTTTTTGTTTATTTTGGTGCTCCGTAGCGGGAGATAGGCGCCGGGGCTGCTGGGAAGGGAACGCGGGAGTATAAAAAGAAGGCCAAGGTCAATAGAGGGCAGCGGAGTCTGGTGGAAAGAAGAGGTAAGGGGTTTGAGGTAAGGGGTTTGAGGTAAGGGGTTTGAGGTAAGGGGTTTGAGGTAAGGGGTTTGAGGTAAGGGGTTTGAGGTAAGGGGTTTGAGGTCGCTGGGCTTGAGGTCGCTGGGCTTGAGGTCGCTGGGCTTGAGGTCGCTGGGCTTGAGGTCGCTGGGCTTGAGGTCGCTGGGCTTGAGGTCGCTGGGCTTGAGGTCGCTGGGCTTGAGGTCGCTGGGCTTGAGGTCGCTGGGCTTGAGGTCGCTGGGCTTGAGGTCGCTGGGCTTGAGGTCGCTGGGCTTGAGGTCGCTGGGCTTGAGGTCGCTGGGCTTGAGGTCGCTGGGCTTGAGGTCGCTGGGCTTGAGGTCGCTGGGCTTGAGGTCGCTGGGCTTGAGGTCGCTGGGCTTGAGGGTGCGCAGGCTCGGTAACAGGACTTAATAGGACACCTTAAAAGGGGGCAAACATAATGGCAGCGTCTAGGGTTACAGGTCTTCACTGTGTTCGTTGTCATATGTGGACATTTCTGGAGACAGCACATCTCCCAAAAGCCCACATATGCGGGAAATGTCTAGAGGTGCAGCGATTAAGGGCCCGGGTGAGGCAACTGGAACTGAGGCTGGAGGATATGTTTTTAGTCAGTGAAAATTAGGAAGTAATGGATAGGGACAGTAACACTGAGCAAATACCAGGACCTACGAGGAGAGATGGATGGGTTACAGTTAGGAAGAGCAAAAAGAAAAGGAGTCATGGCACTAGGAATGCCCTGGAGGAATTACCTCGGAATGTCAAGGGTGGGGTGACAGCTGGGGTAGGGAAGGCAAGGGAGGGAGATCGGAAAGTGAAGAGTGCAGGGTGTGAGATAGTGGTGGGGGATGGGAAAGTCAAGGGGATTGACAGATGGTTCTGTGGGCAAAAGCGAGACTCCAGGATGCTAGTCTGCCTCCCTGGAGCAGGGGTACAGGATGTTTCAGACAGGGTAGAGGGAATTTTGAAGGGTGGAAGGACTGAGTCTGATGTGATAGTTAGTGCACGTAGCAGAGAAGGATGTAGGAACAAAGTGCAGGGGGGACATACGTAGGCAGTTCAGGGAGTTGGGGCCAGGCTGAAATGTAGGGCCTCCAGGATGGCGTTCTCTGGGCTGCTGCCGGTGCCTGGGGCTAGCAGGGCTAGAAATAATGAAATAATCCAACTAAATGCGTGGTTGAAGGATTGGTGTAGGGCAGAGGGATTTATATTCATAGACCACTGGGAAGTCTTTATGAAAGACGGGCAAATATACAAGAGCGATGGGGTACAGTTAACTGGGAAGGGCATGCATATCTTAGCTGGAAGGTTAGCTGGAGTGTTTCGGCAGGGTTTAAACTAATATGGAGAGTGGGCGGGGAGGTGGATGGAACTGGGATTGGGGATAGGGTAAACCCGGATGGTAGGAAGAAGGATCGGATTGTTCCTGAGGGTCTTTGGTGCATGTGTTTCAATGCCAGTAGTGTGATTGGCAAAACAGATGAACTGAAGGCATTAATGTTCGAAAGGAAGTTGGAAGTGGTGGCGGTGACAGAGACTTGGTTAAAGGAAGGACAGCACTGGCAGTTGAATGTTCCTGGGTATAAGTAATTCGGGCGAGATAGGGGTGGGTCGCTGAGAGGCGGGGGAGTGACGCTGTTAGTTAAGGATTGCATCATAGCAGTGCAGAGGGAAGGAGGTATGGAGGATATAGGAATCGAGTCGCTATGGGTGGAGTTCAGGAATAGGAAGGGAGATGTTACTATGTTGGGTGTGTACTACAGACCGTCTAACAGCCCGAGGGCTGTGGAAGAAGGGATAAGTAGGGACATTCTAGTTAAGTGCAGGAAGAATAGGGTGGTGGTAGTGGGAGATTTTAATCTCCCCGGGGTAGATTGGAATGTACCGAGGTCAGAGGGTGCTGACGGGGAGGAATTTGTGCAGTGTGGAATGGAAGGATCCCTTGAGCAGTACGTGGATAGACCGACCAGGGAGGGGGCTATACTGGACTTGGTTCTGGGGAATGAGCCTGGGCAGGTGGTTGACGTTGAAGTAAGAGAGCATGTGGCTAACAGTGACCACAACTCTGTCTTGGTTCAAGCTATTCCGCCGGGTGCTCCGGTTTCCTCCCACATCCCAAAAATGTGCTTTTAGGCTGATTGGGTAACAAATTGTCCCTATATTGGACCTCCCTGATCCTCACACATTAGGCATAGATTAAAACCATGAATAGGTCACTGACAATGGGACGGCGGCGTGGGCTCGTTGGGCCGAAGGGCCTACTTCCCGTGCTTTGTTGTTTGGAGCTGGTTCATGCCGTTTGTTGATGGAGCTGGTTGATGCTGTTTGTTGATGGAGCTGGTGGATGCTGTTTGTTGATGGAGCTGGTGGATGCTGTTTGTTGATGGAGCTGGTGGATGCTGTTTGTTGATGGAGCTGGTTGATGCTGTTTGTTGATGGAGCTGGTTGATGCTGTTTGTTGATGGAGCTGGTTGATGCTGTTTGTTGATGGAGCTGGTTGATGCTGTTTGTTGATGGAGCTGGTTGATGCTGTTTGTTGATGGAGCTGGTTGATGCTGTTTGTTGATGGAGCTGGTTGATGCTGTTTGTTGATGGAGCTGGTTGATGCTGTTTGTTGATGGAGCTGGTTGATGCTGTTTGTTGATGGAGCTGGTTGATGCTGTTTGTTGATGGAGCTGGTTGATGCTGTTTGGTGATGGAGCTGGTTGATGTTGGTTGTTGATGGAGCTGGTTGATGTTTGGTAATGGAGCTGGTTGATGTTCTTTGCTGAAGGAGGTGGCTGATGCTGTTTGTTGATGGAGCTGGTTGATGCTGTTTGTTGATGGAGCGCGTTGATGCTGTTTGTTGATGGAGCAGTTTGATGCTCTTTGATGGAGCTGGTTGATGCTATTTGTTGATGGAGCTGGTTGATGCTGTTTGTTGATTTACCTGTTTGATGCTGTTTGTTGATGGAGCTGGTTGATGCTTTTTATTGATGGAGCTGGTTGATGCTGTTTGCTCATGGATCTGGTTGATATTTGTTGATGGAGCTGGTTGATGTTGTTTGGTGATGGAGCTGGTTGATGCTGTTTGCTCATGGATCTGGTTGATGTTATTTGTTGATGGCGCTGGTTGATGCTGTTTGTTGATGGAGCTGGTTGATGTTTGGTAATGGAGCTGGTTGATGTTCTTTGCTGAAGGAGGTGGCTGATGCTGTTTGTTGATGGAGCTGTTTGATGCTGTTTTGTTGATGGAGCTGGTTGATGCTTTTTATTGATGGAGCTGGTTGATGCTGTTTGCTCATGGATCTGGT
This sequence comes from Prionace glauca, assembly GCA_037974335.1. Lineage (NCBI taxonomy): Eukaryota > Metazoa > Chordata > Chondrichthyes > Carcharhiniformes > Carcharhinidae > Prionace > Prionace glauca. The sequence goes on from CM075759.1 coordinate 29,933,310, forward strand.
TGATATTTGTTGATTGAGCTGGTTGATGTTGTTTGGTGATGGAGCTGGTTGATGCTGTTTGCTCATGGATCTGGTTGATGTTATTTGTTGATGGCGCTGGTTGATGCTGTTTGTTGATGGAGCTGGTTGATGTTGTTTGGTAATGGAGCTGGTTGATGTTGTTTGCTGAAGGAGGTGGCTGATGCTGTTTGTTGGTGGAGCTGGTTGATGCTGTATGCTGTTGGAGCTGGTTGATGTTGTTTGCTGATGGAGCTGGTTGATGTTGTTTGCTGATGGAGCTGGTTGATGCTGTTTGTTGATGGAGCTGGTTGATGCTGTTTGTTGATGGAGCTGGTTGATGCTGTTTCTTGATGGAGCTGGTTGATGCTGTTTGTTGATGGACGTGGTTGATGCTGTTTGTTGATGCAGCTGGTTGATGCCATATCCTGTGGAGCTGGTTGATGCTGTTTGTTGATGGAGCTGGTTGATGCAGTTTGTTGATGGAGCTGGTTGATGGTGTTTGTTGATGGAGCTGGTTGATGCTGTTTGTTGATGGAGCTGGTTGATGCTGTTTGTTGATGGAGCTGGTTGATGCTGTTTGTTGATGGAGCTGGTTGATGCTGTTTGTTGATGGAGCTGGTTGATGCTGTTTGTTGATGGAGCTGGTTGATGCTGTTTGTTGATGGAGCTGGTTGATGCTGTTTGTTGATGGAGCTGGGTGATGCTGTTTGTTGATGGAGCTGGGTGATGCTGTTTGTTGATGGAGCTGGTTGATGCTGTTTGTTGATGGAGCTGGTTGATGCTGTTTGCTCATGGATCTGGTTGATGTAATTTGTTGATGGCGCTGGTTGATGTTGTTTGTTGATGCAGCTGGTTGATGCTGTTTGTTGATGCCGCAGGTTGATGCTGTTTGTTGATGGAGCTGGTTGATGCTGTTTTGTTGATGGAGCTGGTTGATGCTATTTGTCGATGGAACTGGTTGATGCTGTTTGTTGATGGAGCTGGTTGATGCTATTTCCTGATGGAAAAGGTTGATGCTGTTTCTTGATGGAGCTGGTTGATGCAGTTTGTTGATGGCGCTGGTTGATGCTTTTGTTGATGGAGCTTTGTTGATGCTGTTTGTTGATGGACGTGGTTGATGCTGTTTGTTGATGCAGCTGGTTGATGCCATTTCCTGTGGAGCTGCATGATGCAGTTTGTTGATGCATCTGGTTGATGCTGTTTGTTGATGGAGTGGGTTGATGCTGTTTGTTGATTTACCTGTTTGATGCTGTTTGTTGATGGAGCTGTTTGATGCTGTTTGTTGATGGAGCTGTTTGATGCTGTTTGTTGATGGAGCTGGTTGATGCTGTTTGTTGATGGAGCTGGTTGATGCTGTTTGTTGATGGAGCTGGTTGATGCTGTTTGTTGATGGAGCTGGTTGATGCTGTTTGTTGATGGAGCTGGTTGATGCTGTTTGTTGATGGAGCTGGTTGATGCTGTTTGTCGATGGAACTGGTTGGTGCTGTTTGTCGATGAAGCTGGTTGATGCTGTTTGTTGATGGAGCTGGGTGATGCTGTTTGTTGATGGAGCTGGGTGATGCTGTTTGTTGATGGAGCTGGGTGATGCTGTTTGTTGATGGAGCTGGTTGATGCTGTTTGTTGATGGAGCTGTTTGATGCTGTTTGTTGATGGAGCTGTTTGATGCTGTTTGTTGATGGAGCTGGTTGATGCTGTTTGTTGATGGAGCTGGTTGATGCTGTTTGTTGATGGAGCTGGTTGATGCTGTTTGTTGATGGAGCTGGTTGATGCTGTTTGTTGATGGAGCTGGTTGATGCTGTTTGTTGATGGAGCTGGTTGATGCTGTTTGTTGATGGAGCTGGTTGATGCTGTTTGTTGATGGAGCTGGTTGATGCTGTTTGTTGATGGACCTGGTTGATGCTGTTTGTTGATGGAGCTGGTTGATGCTGTTTGTTGATGGAGCTGGTTGATGCTGTTTGTTGATGGAGCTGTTTGATGCTGTTTGTTGATGGAGCTGGTTGATGCTGTTTGTTGATTGAGCTGGTTGATGCTGTTTGTTGATGGAGCTGGTTGATGCTGTTTTGTTGATGGAGCTGGTTGATGCTGTTTTGTTGATGGAGCTGGTTGATGCTTTTTATTGATGGAGCTGGTTGATGCTGTTTGCTCATGGATCTGGTTGATATTTGTTGATGGAGCTGGTTGATGTTTGGTGATGGAGCTGGTTGATGCTGTTTGCTGATGGAGCTGGTTGATGCTGTTTGCTGATGGAGCTGGTTGATGCTGTTTGCTGATGGAGCTGGTTGATGCTGTTTGTTGATGGAGCTGGGTGATGCTGTTTGTTGATGGAGCTGGGTGATGCTGTTTGTTGATGGAGCTGGGTGATGCTGTTTGTTGATGGAGCTGGGTGATGCTGTTTGTTGATGGAGCTGGATGATGCTGTTTGTTGATGGAGCTGGTTGATGTAATTTGTTGATGGCGCTGGTTGATGCTGTTTGTTGATGCCGCAGGTTGATGCTATTTCCTGATGGAACTGGTTGATGATGTTTCTTGATGGAGCTGGTTGATGCTTTGTTGATGCTGTTTGTTGATGGACGTGGTTGATGCTGTTTGTTGATGCAGCTGGTTGATGCCATATCCTGTGGAGCTGTATGATGCCGTTTGTTGATTTACCTGTTTGATGCTGTTTGTTGATTTACCTGGTTGATGCTGTTTTGTTGATGGAGCTGGTTGATGCTATTTGTCGATGGAACTGGTTGATGCTGTTTGTTGATGGAGCTGGTTGATGCTATTTCCTGATGGAAAAGGTTGATGCTGTTTCTTGATGGAGCTGGTTGATGCAGTTTGTTGATGGAGCTGGTTGATGCTGTTTGTTGATGGAGCTGGTTGATGCTGTTTGTTGATGGAGCTGGTTGATGCTGTTTGCTGATGGATCTGGTTGATGTAATTTGTTGATGGCGCTGGTTGATGTTGTTTGTTGATGGAGCTGGTTGATGCAGTTTGTTGATGGCGCTGGTTGATGCTTTTGTTGATGGAGCTTTGTTGATGCTGTTTGTTGATGCAGCTGGTTGATGCCATTTCCTGTGGAGCTGCATGATGCAGTTTGTTGATGCATCTGGTTGATGCTGTTTGTTGATGGAGCGGGTTGATGCTGTTTGTTGATTTACCTGTTTGATGCTGTTTGTTGATGGAGCTGGTTGATGCTGTTTGTTGATGGAGCTGGGTGATGCTGTTTGTTGATGGAGCTGGTTGATGCTGTTTGTTGATGGAGCTGGTTGATGCTGTTTGTTGATGGAGCTGGTTGATGCTGTTTGTTGATGGAGCTGGTTGATGCTGTTTGTTGATGGAGCTGGTTGATGCTGTTTAATGATGGAGCTGGTTGATGCTGTTTGTTGATGGAGCTGGTTGATGCTGTTTGTTGATGGAGCTGGTTGATGCTGTTTGTCGATGGAACTGGTTGATGCTGTTTGTCGATGAAGCTGGTTGATGCTGTTTGTTGATGGAGCTGGTTGATGCTGTTTGCTGATGGAGCTGGTTGATGCTGTTTGATGATGGAGCTGGTTGATGCTGTTTGCTGATGGAGCTGGTTGATGCTGTTTGTTGATGGAGCTGGTTGATGCTGTTTGTTGATGGAGCTGGTTGATGCTGTTTGTTGATGGAGCTGGTTGATGCTGTTTGCTGATGGAGCTGGTTGATGCTGTTTGTTGATGGAGCTGGTTGATGCTGTTTGTTGATGGAGCTGGTTGATGCTGTTTGTTGATGGAGCTGGTTGATGCTGTTTGTTGATGGAGCTGGTTGATGCTCTTTGTTGATGGAGCGGGTTGATGCTGTTTGTTGATGGAGCGGGTTGATGCTGTTTGTTGATGGAGCTGGTTGATGCTGTTTGTTGATGGAGCTGGTTGATGCTGTTTGTTGATGGAGCTGGTTGATGCTGTTTGCTGATGGAGCTGGTTGATGCTGTTTGCTGATGCAGCTGGTTGATGCTGTTTGCTGATGCAGCTGGTTGATGCTGTTTGCTGATGGAGCTGGTTGATGCTGTTTGCTGATGGAGCTGGTTGATGCTGTTTGCTGATGGAGCTGGTTGATGCTGTTTGCTGATGGAGCTGGTTGATGCTGTTTGCTGATGGAGCTGGTTGATGCTGTTTGCTGATGGAGCTGGTTGATGCTGTTTGCTGATGGAGCTGGTTGATGCTGTTTGCTGATGTAGCTGGTTGATGCTGTTGGTTGATGCAGCTGGTTGATGCTGTTGGTTGATGCAGCTGGTTCATGTTTTTTGTTGATGGAGGTGGTAGATCCTGTTTGCTGATGGAGCTGGTTGATGCTGTTTGTTGATGGAGCTGGTTGATGCTGTTTGCTGATGGAGCTGGTTGATGCTGTTTGCTGATGGAGCTGGTTGATGCTGTTTGCTGATGGAGCTGGTTGATGCTGTTTGCTGATGCAGCTGGTTGATGCTGTTTGCTGATGCAGCTGGTTGATGCTGTTTGCTGATGCAGCTGGTTGATGCTGTTTGCTGATGGAGCTGGTTGATGCTGTTTGCTGATGGAGCTGGTTGATGCTGTTTGCTGATGGAGCTGGTTGATGCTGTTTGCTGATGGAGCTGGTTGATGCTGTTTGCTGATGGAGCTGGTTGATGCTGTTTGCTGATGGAGCTGGTTGATGCTGTTTGCTGATGGAGCTGGTTGATGCTGTTTGCTGATGGAGCTGGTTGATGCTGTTTGCTGATGGAGCTGGTTGATGCTGTTTGCTGATGGAGCTGGTTGATGCTGTTTGCTGATGGAGCTGGTTGATGCTGTTTGCTGATGGAGCTGGTTGATGCTGTTTGCTGATGGAGCTGGTTGATGCTGTTTGCTGATGGAGCTGGTTGATGCTGTTTGCTGATGGAGCTGGTTGATGCTGTTTGCTGATGGAGCTGGTTGATGCTGTTTGCTGATGGAGCTGGTTGATGCTGTTTGCTGATGGAGCTGGTTGATGCTGTTTGCTGATGGAGCTGGTTGATGCTGTTTGCTGATGGAGCTGGTTGATGCTGTTTGTTGATGGAGCTGGTTGATGCTGTTTGTTGATGGAGCTGGTTGATGCTGTTTGTTGATGGAGCTGGTTGATGCTGTTTGTTGATGGAGCTGGTTGATGCTGTTTGTTGATGGAGCTGGTTGATGCTGTTTGTTGATGGAGCTGGTTGATGCTGTTTGTTGATGGAGCTGGTTGATGCTGTTTGTTGATGGAGCTGGTTGATGCTGTTTGTTGATGGAGCTGGTTGATGCTGTTTGTTGATGGAGCTGGTTGATGCTGTTTGTTGATGGAGCTGGTTGATGCTGTTTGTTGATGGAGCTGGTTGATGCTGTTTGTTGATGGAGCTGGTTGATGCTGTTTGTTGATGGAGCTGGTTGATGCTGTTTGTTGATGGAGCTGGTTGATGCTGTTTGTTGATGGAGCTGGTTGATGCTGTTTGTTGATGGAGCTGGTTGATGCTGTTTGTTGATGGAGCTGGTGAATGCTGTTTGTTGATGGAGTAGGTTGATGCTGTTTGCTCATGGATCTTGTTGATGTAATTTGTTGATGGCGCTGGTTGATGCTGTTTGTTTATGGAGCTGGTTGATGTTGTTTGCTGAAGCAGGTGGGTGATGCTTTTGTTGATGGAGCTGGTTGATGCCATTTCCTGTGGAGTTGTATGATGCCGTTTGTTGATCCATCTGGTTGATGCTGTTTGCTCATGGATCTGGTTGATGTAATTTGTTGATGGCGCTGGTTGATGTTTTGTTGATGCAGCTGGTTGATGCTGTTTGTTGATGCCGCAGGTTGATGCTATTTCCTGATAGAACATAGAACATAGAACATTACAGCGCAGAACAGGCCCTTCGGCCCACGATGTTGCGCCGACCAGTTACAAAACAATGACCCACTAGCCTAAACCAATCCCTTTTCATCCATAAACCTATCCACAGATCTTTTAAACGCCCCCAAACTAGGTGCATTTACAACTGCAGCTGATGGAACTGGTTGATGCTGTTTCTTGATGGAGCTGGTTGATGCTGTTTGTTGATGGCGCTGGTTGATGCTGTTTGTTGGTGCAGGTTGTTGCTGTTTCTTGATGCAGCTGGAGTGATGCTCTTTGTTGATGGAGCTGTGTAATGGTGCGTGTTGATGGAGCTGGCTGATGCTGTTCGTTAGTGGAGCTGGTTGATGCTGTTTGTTTATGGAGCTGGTTGATGTTGTTTGCTGAAGGAGGTGGCTGATGCTGTTTGTTGATGGAGCTGGTTGATGCCATTTCCTGTGGAGCTGTATGATGTAGTTTGTTGATGGAGCTGGTTGATGCTGTTTGTTGATGGAGCTGGTTGATGCTGTTTGCTGATGGAGCTGGTTGATGCTGTTTGCTGATGGAGCTGGTTGATGCTGTTTGTTGATGGAGCTGGTTGATGCTGTTTGTTGATGGAGCTGGTTGATGCTGTTTGTTGTTGGAGCTGGTTGATGCTGTTTGTTGATGGAGCTGGTTGATGCTGTTTGTTGATGGAGCTGGTTGATGCTGTTTGTTGATGGAGCTGGTTGATGCTGTTTGTTGATGGAGCTGGTTGATGCTGTTTGTTGATGGAGCTGGTTGATGCTGTTTGTTGATGGAGCTGGTTGATGCTGTTTGTTGATGGAGCTGGTTGATGCTGTTTGTTGATGGAGCTGGTTGATGCTGTTTGTTGATGGAGCTGGTTGATGCTGTTTGTTGATGGAGCTGGTTGATGCTGTTTGTTGATGGAGCTGGTTGATGCTGTTTGTTGATGGAGCTGGTTGATGCTGTTTGTTGATGGAGCTGGTTGATGCTGTTTGTTGATGGAGCTGGTTGATGCTGTTTGTTGATGGAGCTGGTTGATGCTGTTTGTTGATGGAGCTGGTTGATGCTGTTTGTTGATGGAGCTGGTTGATGCTGTTTGTTGATGGAGCTGGTTGATGCTGTTTGTTGATGGAGCTGGTTGATGCTGTTTGTTGATGGAGCTGGTTGATGCTGTTTGTTGATGGAGCTGGTTGATGCTGTTTGTTGATGGAGCTGGTTGATGCTGTTTGTTGATGGAGCTGGTTGATGCTGTTTGTTGATGGAGCTGGTTGATGCTGTTTGTTGATGGAGCTGGTTGATGCTTTTTGCTGATGGAGCTGGTTGATGCTGTCCGTTGATGGAGCTGTTTGATGATGTTTGCTGGTGGAGCTGGTTGATGATGTTTGCTGGTGGAGCTGGTTCATGCTGTTTGCTGGTGGAGCTGGTTCATGCTGTTTGTTGATGTAGCTGGTTGATGTTGTTTGGTGATGGTACTAGTTGATGCCGTTTGCTGATGGAGCTGGTTGATGCTGTTTGTTGATGGTACTGGTTGATGCTGTTTGTTGATGGAGCTGGTTGATGTTGTTTGTTGATGGAGCCGGTTGATCCTGTTTGCGGACGGAGCTCACTGTTCTCTGGAGCTGTGATTTCGACGAGTGGCTGCCTTTTGGTGAGTGTGCTGCATTATAATTACTGTTTTCGACTGACCTGTAGTTCGGTAGGGTTTTTGTTTATTTTGGTGCTCCGTAGCGGGAGATAGGCGCCGGGGCTGCTGGGAAGGGAACGCGGGAGTATAAAAAGAAGGCCAAGGTCAATAGAGGGCAGCGGAGTCTGGTGGAAAGAAGAGGTAAGGGGTTTGAGGTAAGGGGTTTGAGGTAAGGGGTTTGAGGTAAGGGGTTTGAGGTAAGGGGTTTGAGGTAAGGGGTTTGAGGTAAGGGGTTTGAGGTAAGGGGTTTGAGGTAAGGGGTTTGAGGTCGCTGGGCTTGAGGTCGCTGGGCTTGAGGTCGCTGGGCTTGAGGTCGCTGGGCTTGAGGTCGCTGGGCTTGAGGTCGCTGGGCTTGAGGTCGCTGGGCTTGAGGTCGCTGGGCTTGAGGTCGCTGGGCTTGAGGTCGCTGGGCTTGAGGTCGCTGGGCTTGAGGTCGCTGGGCTTGAGGTCGCTGGGCTTGAGGTCGCTGGGCTTGAGGTCGCTGGGCTTGAGGTCGCTGGGCTTGAGGTCGCTGGGCTTGAGGTCGCTGGGCTTGAGGTCGCTGGGCTTGAGGTCGCTGGGCTTGAGGTCGCTGGGCTTGAGGTCGCTGGGCTTGAGGTCGCTGGGCTTGAGGTCGCTGGGCTTGAGGGTGCGCAGGCTCGGTAACAGGACTTAATAGGACACCTTAAAAGGGGGCAAACATAATGGCAGCGTCTAGGGTTACAGGTCTTCACTGTGTTCGTTGTCATATGTGGACATTTCTGGAGACAGCACATCTCCCAAAAGCCCACATATGCGGGAAATGTCTAGAGGTGCAGCGATTAAGGGCCCGGGTGAGGCAACTGGAACTGAGGCTGGAGGATATGTTTTTAGTCAGTGAAAATTAGGAAGTAATGGATAGGGACAGTAACACTGAGCAAATACCAGGACCTACGAGGAGAGATGGATGGGTTACAGTTAGGAAGAGCAAAAAGAAAAGGAGTCATGGCACTAGGAATGCCCTGGAGGAATTACCTCGGAATGTCAAGGGTGGGGTGACAGCTGGGGTAGGGAAGGCAAGGGAGGGAGATCGGAAAGTGAAGAGTGCAGGGTGTGAGATAGTGGTGGGGGATGGGAAAGTCAAGGGGATTGACAGATGGTTCTGTGGGCAAAAGCGAGACTCCAGGATGCTAGTCTGCCTCCCTGGAGCAGGGGTACAGGATGTTTCAGACAGGGTAGAGGGAATTTTGAAGGGTGGAAGGACTGAGTCTGATGTGATAGTTAGTGCACGTAGCAGAGAAGGATGTAGGAACAAAGTGCAGGGGGGACATACGTAGGCAGTTCAGGGAGTTGGGGCCAGGCTGAAATGTAGGGCCTCCAGGATGGCGTTCTCTGGGCTGCTGCCGGTGCCTGGGGCTAGCAGGGCTAGAAATAATGAAATAATCCAACTAAATGCGTGGTTGAAGGATTGGTGTAGGGCAGAGGGATTTATATTCATAGACCACTGGGAAGTCTTTATGAAAGACGGGCAAATATACAAGAGCGATGGGGTACAGTTAACTGGGAAGGGCATGCATATCTTAGCTGGAAGGTTAGCTGGAGTGTTTCGGCAGGGTTTAAACTAATATGGAGAGTGGGTGGGGAGGTGGATGGAACTGGGATTGGGGATAGGGTAAACCCGGATGGTAGGAAGAAGGATCGGATTGTTCCTGAGGGTCTTTGGTGCATGTGTTTCAATGCCAGTAGTGTGATTGGCAAAACAGATGAACTGAAGGCATTAATGTTCGAAAGGAAGTTGGAAGTGGTGGCGGTGACAGAGACTTGGTTAAAGGAAGGACAGCACTGGCAGTTGAATGTTCCTGGGTATAAGTAATTCGGGCGAGATAGGGGTGGGTCGCTGAGAGGCGGGGGAGTGACGCTGTTAGTTAAGGATTGCATCATAGCAGTGCAGAGGGAAGGAGGTATGGAGGATATAGGAATCGAGTCGCTATGGGTGGAGTTCAGGAATAGGAAGGGAGATGTTACTATGTTGGGTGTGTACTACAGACCGTCTAACAGCCCGAGGGCTGTGGAAGAAGGGATAAGTAGGGACATTCTAGTTAAGTGCAGGAAGAATAGGGTGGTGGTAGTGGGAGATTTTAATCTCCCCGGGGTAGATTGGAATGTACCGAGGTCAGAGGGTGCTGACGGGGAGGAATTTGTGCAGTGTGGAATGGAAGGATCCCTTGAGCAGTACGTGGATAGACCGACCAGGGAGGGGGCTATACTGGACTTGGTTCTGGGGAATGAGCCTGGGCAGGTGGTTGACGTTGAAGTAAGAGAGCATGTGGCTAACAGTGACCACAACTCTGTCTTGGTTCAAGCTATTCCGCCGGGTGCTCCGGTTTCCTCCCACATCCCAAAAATGTGCTTTTAGGCTGATTGGGTAACAAATTGTCCCTATATTGGACCTCCCTGATCCTCACACATTAGGCATAGACTAAAACCATGAATAGGTCACTGACAATGGGACGGCGGCGTGGGCTCGTTGGGCCGAAGGGCCTGCTTCCCGTGCTTTGTTGTTTGGAGCTGGTTCATGCCGTTTGTTGATGGAGCTGGTTGATGCTGTTTGTTGATGGAGCTGGTGGATGCTGTTTGTTGATGGAGCTGGTGGATGCTGTTTGTTGATGGAGCTGGTTGATGCTGTTTGTTGATGGAGCTGGTTGATGCTGTTTGTTGATGGAGCTGGTTGATGCTGTTTGTTGATGGAGCTGGTTGATGCTGTTTGTTGATGGAGCTGGTTGATGCTGTTTGTTGATGGAGCTGGTTGATGCTGTTTGTTGATGGAGCTGGTTGATGCTGTTTGTTGATGGAGCTGGTTGATGCTGTTTGTTGATGGAGCTGGTTGATGCTGTTTGTTGATGGAGCTGGTTGATGCTGTTTGTTGATGGAGCTGGTTGATGCTGTTTGTTGATGGAGCTGGTTGATGCTGTTTGTTGATGGAGCTGGTTGATGCTGTTTGTTGATGGAGCTGGTTGATGCTGTTTGTTGATGGAGCTGGTTGATGCTGTTTGTTGATGGAGCTGGTTGATGCTGTTTGTTGATGGAGCTGGTTGATGCTGTTTGTTGATGGAGCTGGTTGATGCTGTTTGTTGATGGAGCTGGTTGATGCTGTTTGTTGATGGAGCTGGTTGATGCTGTTTGTTGATGGAGCTGGTTGATGCTGTTTGTTGATGGAGCTGGTTGATGCTGTTTGTTGATGGAGCTGGTTGATGCTGTTTGTTGATGGAGCTGGTTGATGCTGTTTGTTGATGGAGCTGGTTGATGCTGTTTGTTGATGGAGCTGGTTGATGCTGTTTGTTGATGGAGCTGGTTGATGCTGTTTGTTGATGGAGCTGGTTGATGCTGTTTGTTGATGGAGCTGGTTGATGCTGTTTGTTGATGGAGCTGGTTGATGTTATTTGTTGATGGAGCTGGTTAATGTTGTTTGGTGATGGAGCTGGTTGATGTTGGTTGTTGATGGAGCTGGTTGATGTTTGGTAATGGAGCTGGTTGATGTTCTTTGCTGAAGGAGGTGGCTGATGCTGTTTGTTGATGGAGCTGGTTGATGCTGTTTGTTGATGGAGCGCGTTGATGCTGTTTGTTGATGGAGCAGTTTGATGCTCTTTGATGGAGCTGGTTGATGCTATTTGTTGATGGAGCTGGTTGATGCTGTTTGTTGATTTACCTGTTTGATGCTGTTTGTTGATGGAGCTGGTTGATGCTTTTTATTGATGGAGCTGGTTGATGCTGTTTGCTCATGGATCTGGTTGATATTTGTTGATGGAGCTGGTTGATGTTGTTTGGTGATGGAGCTGGTTGATGCTGTTTGCTCATGGATCTGGTTGATGTTATTTGTTGATGGCGCTGGTTGATGCTGTTTGTTGATGGAGCTGGTTGATGTTTGGTAATGGAGCTGGTTGATGTTCTTTGCTGAAGGAGGTGGCTGATGCTGTTTGTTGATGGAGCTGTTTGATGCTGTTTTGTTGATGGAGCTGGTTGATGCTTTTTATTGATGGAGCTGGTTGATGCTGTTTGCTCATGGATCTGGTTGATATTTGTTGATGGAGCTGGTTGATGTTGTTTGGTGATGGAGCTGGTTGATGCTGTTTGCTCATGGATCTGGTTGATGTTATTTGTTGATGGCGCTGGTTGATGCTGTTTGTTGATGGAGCTGGTTGATGTTGTTTGGTAATGGAGCTGGTTGATGTTGTTTGCTGAAGGAGGTGGCTGATGCTGTTTGTTGGTGGAGCTGGTTGATGCTGTATGCTGTTGGAGCTGGTTGATGTTGTTTGCTGATGGAGCTGGTTGATGATGTTTGCTGATGGAGCTGGTTGATGCTGTTTGTTGATGGAGCTGGTTGATGCTGTTTGTTGATGGAGCTGGTTGATGCTGTTTCTTGATGGAGCTGGTTGATGCTGTTTGTTGATGGACGTGGTTGATGCTGTTTGTTGATGCAGCTGGTTGATGCCATATCCTGTGGAGCTGGTTGATGCTGTTTGTTGATGGAGCTGGTTGATGCTGTTTTGTTGATGGAGCTGGTTGATGCTATTTGTCGATGGAACTGGTTGATGCTGTTTGTTGATGGAGCTGGTTGATGCTGTTTGTTGATGGAGCTGGTTGATGCTGTTTGTTGATGGAGCTGGTTGATGCTGTTTGTTGATGGAGCTGGTTGATGCTGTTTGTTGATGGAGCTGGTTGATGCTGTTTGTTGATGGAGCTGGTTGATGCTGTTTGTTGATGGAGCTGGGTGATGCTGTTTGTTGATGGAGCTGGGTGATGCTGTTTGTTGATGGAGCTGGTTGATGCTGTTTGTTGATGGAGCTGGTTGATGCTGTTTGTTGATGGAGTAGGTTGATGCTGTTTGCTCATGGATCTGGTTGATGTAATTTGTTGATGGCGCTGGTTGATGTTGTTTGTTGATGCAGCTGGTTGATGCTGTTTGTTGATGCCGCAGGTTGATGCTGTTTGTTGATGGAGCTGGTTGATGCTGTTTTGTTGATGGAGCTGGTTGATGCTATTTGTCGATGGAACTGGTTGATGCTGTTTGTTGATGGAGCTGGTTGATGCTATTTCCTGATGGAAAAGGTTGATGCTGTTTCTTGATGGAGCTGGTTGATGCAGTTTGTTGATGGCGCTGGTTGATGCTTTTGTTGATGGAGCTTTGTTGATGCTGTTTGTTGATGGACGTGGTTGATGCTGTTTGTTGATGCAGCTGGTTGATGCCATTTCCTGTGGAGCTGCATGATGCAGTTTGTTGATGCATCTGGTTGATGCTGTTTGTTGATGGAGTGGGTTGATGCTGTTTGTTGATTTACCTGTTTGATGCTGTTTGTTGATGGAGCTGTTTGATGCTGTTTGTTGATGGAGCTGTTTGATGCTGTTTGTTGATGGAGCTGGTTGATGCTGTTTGTTGATGGAGCTGGTTGATGCTGTTTGTTGATCGAGCTGGTTGATGCTGTTTGTTGATGGAGCTGGTTGATGCTGTTTGTTGATGGAGCTGGTTGATGCTGTTTGTTGATGGAGCTGGTTGATGCTGTTTGTTGATGGAGCTGGTTGATGCTGTTTGTTGATGGAGCTGGTTGATGCTGTTTGTCGATGGAACTGGTTGGTGCTGTTTGTCGATGAAGCTGGTTGATGCTGTTTGTTGATGGAGCTGGGTGATGCTGTTTGTTGATGGAGCTGGGTGATGCTGTTTGTTGATGGAGCTGGGTGATGCTGTTTGTTGATGGAGCTGGTTGATGCTGTTTGTTGATGGAGCTGTTTGATGCTGTTTGTTGATGGAGCTGTTTGATGCTGTTTGTTGATGGAGCTGTTTGATGCTGTTTGTTGATGGAGCTGTTTGATGCTGTTTGTTGATGGAGCTGGTTGATGCTGTTTGTTGATGGAGCTGGTTGATGCTGTTTGTTGATGGAGCTGGTTGATGCTGTTTGTTGATGGAGCTGGTTGATGCTGTTTGTTGATGGAGCTGGTTGATGCTGTTTGTTGATGGAGCTGGTTGATGCTGTTTGTTGATGGACCTGGTTGATGCTGTTTGTTGATGGAGCTGGTTGATGCTGTTTGTTGATGGAGCTGGTTGATGCTGTTTGTTGATGGAGCTGTTTGATGCTGTTTGTTGATGGAGCTGGTTGATGCTGTTTGTTGATTGAGCTGGTTGATGCTGTTTGTTGATGGAGCTGGTTGATGCTGTTTTGTTGATGGAGCTGGTTGATGCTGTTTTGTTGATGGAGCTGGTTGATGCTTTTTATTGATGGAGCTGGTTGATGCTGTTTGCTCATGGATCTGGTTGATATTTGTTGATGGAGCTGGTTGATGTTTGGTGATGGAGCTGGTTGATGCTGTTTGCTGATGGAGCTGGTTGATGCTGTTTGCTGATGGAGCTGGTTGATGCTGTTTGCTGATGGAGCTGGTTGATGCTGTTTGTTGATGGAGCTGGTTGATGCTGTTTGTTGATGGAGCTGGGTGATGCTGTTTGTTGATGGAGCTGGGTGATGCTGTTTGTTGATGGAGCTGGGTGATGCTGTTTGTTGATGGAGCTGGATGATGCTGTTTGTTGATGGAGCTGGTTGATGTAATTTGTTGATGGCGCTGGTTGATGCTGTTTGTTGATGCCGCAGGTTGATGCTATTTCCTGATGGAACTGGTTGATGATGTTTCTTGATGGAGCTGGTTGATGCTTTGTTGATGCTGTTTGTTGATGGACGTGGTTGATGCTGTTTGTTGATGCAGCTGGTTGATGCCATATCCTGTGGAGCTGTATGATGCCGTTTGTTGATTTACCTGTTTGATGCTGTTTGTTGATTTACCTGGTTGATGCTGTTTTGTTGATGGAGCTGGTTGATGCTATTTGTCGATGGAACTGGTTGATGCTGTTTGTTGATGGAGCTGGTTGATGCTATTTCCTGATGGAAAAGGTTGATGCTGTTTCTTGATGGAGCTGGTTGATGCAGTTTGTTGATGGAGCTGGTTGATGCTGTTTGTTGATGGAGCTGGTTGATGCTGTTTGTTGATGGAGCTGGTTGATGCTGTTTGCTGATGGATCTGGTTGATGTAATTTGTTGATGGCGCTGGTTGATGTTGTTTGTTGATGGAGCTGGTTGATGCAGTTTGTTGATGGCGCTGGTTGATGCTTTTGTTGATGGAGCTTTGTTGATGCTGTTTGTTGATGCAGCTGGTTGATGCCATTTCCTGTGGAGCTGCATGATGCAGTTTGTTGATGCATCTGGTTGATGCTGTTTGTTGATGGAGCGGGTTGATGCTGTTTGTTGATTTACCTGTTTGATGCTGTTTGTTGATGGAGCTGGTTGATGCTGTTTGTTGATGGAGCTGGTTGATGCTGTTTGTTGATGGAGCTGGTTGATGCTGTTTGTTGATGGAGCTGGTTGATGCTGTTTGTTGATGGAGCTGGTTGATGCTGTTTGTTGATGGAGCTGGTTGATGCTGTTTGTTGATGGAGCTGGTTGATGCTGTTTGTTGATGGAGCTGGTTGATGCTGTTTAATGATGGAGCTGGTTGATGCTGTTTGTTGATGGAGCTGGTTGATGCTGTTTGTTGATGGAGCTGGTTGATGCTGTTTGTCGATGGAACTGGTTGGTGCTGTTTGTCGATGAAGCTGGTTGATGCTGTTTGTTGATGGAGCTGGGTGATGCTGTTTGTTGATGGAGCTGGGTGATGCTGTTTGTTGATGGAGCTGGATGATGCTGTTTGTTGATGGAGCTGGTTGATGCTGTTTGTTGATGGAGCTGGTTGATGCTGTTTGTTGATGGAGTAGGTTGATGCTGTTTGCTCATGGATCTGGTTGATGTAATTTGTTGATGGCGCTGGTTGATGCTGTTTGTTGATGCCGCAGGTTGATGCTATTTCCTGATGGAACTGGTTGATGCTGTTTCTTGATGGAGCTGGTTGATGCCATATCTTGTGGAGCTGTATGATGCCGTTTGTTGATTTACCTGTTTGATGCTGTTTGTTGATTTACCTGGTTGATGCTGTTTTGTTGATGGAGCTGGTTGATGCTATTTGTCGATGGGACTGGTTGATGCTGTTTGTTGATGGAGCTGGTTGATGCTATTTCCTGATGGAAAAGGTTGATGCTGTTTCTTGATGGAGCTGGTTGATGCAGTTTGTTGATGGAGCTGGTTGATGCAGTTTGTTGATGGAGCTGGTTGATGCTGTTTGTTGATGGAGCTGGTTGATGCTGTTTGTTGATGGAGCTGGTTGATGCTGTTTGTTGATGGAGCTGGTTGATGCTGTTTGTTGATGGAGCTGGTTGATGTTGTTTGTTGATGGAGCTGGTTGATGCTGTTTGTTGATGGAGCTGGTTGATGCTGTTTGTTGATGGAGCTGGTTGATGCTGTTTGTTGATGGAGCTGGTTGATGCTGTTTGTTGATGGAGCTGGTTGATGCTGTTTGTTGATGGAGCTGGTTGATGCTGTTTGATGATGGAGCTGGTTGATGCTGTTTGTTGATGGAGCTGGTTGATGCTGTTTGTTGATGGAGCTGGTTGATGCTGTTTGTCGATGGAACTGGTTGGTGCTGTTTGTCGATGAAGCTGGTTGATGCTGTTTGTCGATGGAGCTGGTTGATGCTGTTTGTTGATGCAGCTGGTTGATGCCATATCCTGTGGAGCTGTATGATGCCGTTTGTTGATTTACCTGTTTGATGCTGTTTGTTGATTTACCTGGTTGATGCTGTTTTGTTGATGGAGCTGGTTGATGCTATTTGTCGATGGGACTGGTTGATGCTGTTTGTTGATGGAGCTGGTTGATGCTATTTCCTGATGGAAAAGGTTGATGCTGTTTCTTGATGGAGCTGGTTGATGCAGTTTGTTGATGGAGCTGGTTGATGCTGTTTGTTGATGGAGCTGGTTGATGCTGTTTGTTGATGGAGCTGGTTGATGCTGTTTGTTGATGGAGCTGGTTGATGCTGTTTGTTGATGGAGCTGGTTGATGTTGTTTGTTGATGGAGCTGGTTGATGCTGTTTGTTGATGGAGCTGGTTGATGCTGTTTGTTGATGGAGCTGGTTGATGCTGTTTGTTGATGGAGCTGGTTGATGCTGTTTGTTGATGGAGCTGGTTGATGCTGTTTGTTGATGGAGCTGGTTGATGCTGTTTGATGATGGAGCTGGTTGATGCTGTTTGTTGATGGAGCTGGTTGATGCTGTTTGTCGATGGAACTGGTTGGTGCTGTTTGTCGATGAAGCTGGTTGATGCTGTTTGTTGATGGAGCTGGTTGATGCTGTTTGTTGATGGAGCTGGTTGATGCTGTTTGTTGATGGAGCTGGTTGATGCTGTTTGTTGATGGAGCTGGTTGATGCTGTTTGTTGATGGTGCTGGTTGATGCTGTTTGTTGATGGCGCTGGTTGATGCTTTTGTTGATGGAGCTGGTTGATGCCATATCCTGTGGAGCTGTATGATGCCGTTTGTTGATTTACCTGTTTGATGCTGTTTGTTGGACGTGGTTGATGCTGTTTGTTGATGCAGCTGGTTGATGCCATATCCTGTGGAGCTGTATGATGCCGTTTGTTGATTTACCTGTTTGATGCTGTTTGTTGATGGAGCTGGTTGATGCTGTTTTGTTGATGGAGCTGGTTGATGCTATTTGTCGATGGAACTGGTTGGTGCTGTTTGTCGATGGAGCTGGTTGATGCTGTTTGTTGATGGAGCTGGTTGATGCTGTTTGTTGATGGAGCTGATTGCTGCTGTTTGTTGATGGAGCTGGTTGCTGCTGTTTGTTGATGGAGCTGGTTGCTGCTGTTTGTTGATGGAGCTGGTTGCTGCTGTTTGTTGATGGAGCTGGTTGCTGCTGTTTGTTGATGGAGCTGGTTGATGCTGTTTGTTGATGGAGCTGGTTGATGCTGTTTGTTGATGGAGCTGGTTGATGCTGTTTGTTGATGGAGCTGGTTGATGCTGTTTGTTGATGGAGCTGGTTGATGCTGTTTGTTGATGGAGCTGGTTGATGCTGTTTGTTGATGGAGCTGGTTGATGCTGTTTGTTGATGGAGCTGGTTGATGCTGTTTGTTGATGGAGCTGGTTGATGCTGTTTGTTGATGGAGCTGGTTGATGCTGTTTGTTGATGGAGCTGGTTGATGCTGTTTGTTGATGGAGCTGGTTGATGCTGTTTGTTGATGGAGCTGGTTGATGCTGTTTGTTGATGGAGCTGGTTGATGCTGTTTGTTGATGGAGCTGGTTGATGCTGTTTGTTGACGGAACTGGTTGATGCTGTTTGTTGATGGAGCTGGTTGATGCTGTTTGTTGACGGAGCTGGTTGATGCTGTTTGTTGACGGAGCTGGTTGATGCTGTTTGTTGACGGAGCTGGTTGATGCTGTTTGGTGACGGAGCTGGTTGATGCTGTTTGGTGACGGAGCTGGTTGATGCTGTTTGTTGATGGAGCTGGTTGATGCTGTTTGTTGATGGAGCTGGTTGATGCTGTTTGTTGATGGAGCTGGTTGATGCTGTTTGTTGATGGAGCTGGTTGATGCTGTTTGTTGATGGAGCTGGTTGATGCTGTTTGTTGATGGAGCTGGTTGATGCTGTTTGTTGATGGAGCTGGTTGATGCTGTTTGTTGATGGAGCTGGTTGATGCTGTTGATGGAGCTGGTTGATGCTGTTTGTTGATGGAGCTGGTTGATGCTGTTTGTTGATGGAGCTGGTTGATGCTGTTTGTTGATGGACGTGGTTGATGCTGTTTGTTGATGCAGCTGGTTGGTGCCATTTCCTGTGGAGCTGTATGATGCAGTTTGTTGATGCATCTGGTTGATGCTGTTTGTTGATGGAGCGGGTTGATGCTGTTTGTTGATTTACCTGTTTGATGCTGTTTGTTGATGGAGCTGGTTGATGCTGTTTGTTGATGGAGCTGGTTGATGCTGTTTGTTGATGGAGCTGGTTGATGCTGTTTGTTGATTTACCTGTTTGATGCTGTTTGTTGATGGAGCTGGTTGATGCTGTTTGTTGATGGAGCTGGTTGATGCTGTTTGCTGATGGAGCTGGTTGATGCTGTTTGCTGATGGAGCTGGTTGATGCTGTTTGCTGATGGAGCTGGTTGATGCTGTTTGTTGATGGACGAGGTTGATGCTGTTTGTTGATGCAGCTGGTTGATGCCATATCCTGTGGAGCTGTATGATGCCGTTTGTTGATTTACCTGTTTGATGCTGTTTGTTGATTTACCTGGTTGATGCTGTTTTGTTGATGGAGCTGGTTGATGCTATTTGTCGATGGAACTGGTTGATTCTGTTTGTTGATGGAGCTGGTTGATGCTATTTCCTGATGGAAAAGGTTGATGCTGTTTCTTGATGGAGCTGGTTGATGCAGTTTGTTGATGGAGCTGGTTGATGCTGTTTGTTGATGGAGCTGGTTGATGCTGTTTGTTGATGGAGCTGGTTGATGCTGTTTCTTGATGGAGCTGGTTGATGCAGTTTGTTGATGGAGCTGGTTGATGCTGTTTGTTGATGGAGCTGGTTGATGCTGTTTGTTGATGGAGCTGGTTGATGCTGTTTGTTGATGGAGCTGGTTGATGCTGTTTGTTGATGGAGCTGGTTGATGTTGTTTGTTGATGGAGCTGGTTGATGCTGTTTGTTGATGGAGCTGGTTGATGCTGTTTGTTGATGGAGCTGGTTGATGCTGTTTGTTGATGGAGCTGGTTGATGCTGTTTGTTGATGGAGCTGGGTGATGCTGTTTGTTGATGGAGCTGGGTGATGCTGTTTGTTGATGGAGCTGGTTGATGCTGTTTGTTGATGGAGCTGGTTGATGCTGTTTGTTGATGGAGTAGGTTGATGCTGTTTGCTCATGGATCTGGTTGATGTAATTTGTTGATGGCGCTGGTTGATGTTGTTTGTTGATGGAGCTGGTTGATGCAGTTTGTTGATGGCGCTGGTTGATGCTTTTGTTGATGGAGCTTTGTTGATGCTGTTTGTTGATGGACGTGGTTGATGCTGTTTGTTGATGGAGCTGGTTGATGCTGTTTGTTGA